>CM035423.1:55676006-55791006 GCA_020310875.1 Ceratopteris richardii
TATCTCCATCTCTCTTATTATTTCACGCGCATGAAAATCTATAGATATCTCCTTCCTCACCCTCTTTCTAAAACTTAGACAATCTCATTCATTTTTTCTCAATCCTTATACGTAAAGATCTCATGAAAATAGCATACTTTCTACTTGGAGACAAAAATTTTTTGAGAGTGATTTTCAATGAGATTCGAAACTTTATTATTGCTACATGAGACTTGTGAGTGGCTCAAGATCACAATACCCGATGCACGAGCTATGAGTTTCGATTATTCTCATATAATAATGTGCTTCACACCATCAAATTGTTGACAAGCATGAGTGTAACTACTATGAAACACAAGTGCGAGCTAGATCAGTGTATTTAATAAAGTGAAATCCTTTATGTGCAAACTAGATCCATAAAATATACCTAATCCTTCAAGACCAAAAAATTTAAAATTCATCATTTTTTTTTTGAAAAGAAACTTCTACCTTGGCCTACTCTCCCTGACTTTAATTAAAGAAAAAGAAAGAACAAGTTACAAGTGAATGGGACTAGTGCCCTTGGGAACCCCCAAATCCCACAAAGTAGGGGCAACACTTACGGGTGTAGAGAGTGTTACAAAGGCAGTTAACAACCCTCTCATCCTCCTTATGCAGGGCCCACTTGGATTTTAAGCTTGTTGTTCTTGATGAGAAACACTTTATGATGCCTAAAAGGTGGATCAGACTTGTAGTTGGGGATTCTTTTGCCAAGGAGGAAAAGAGACTTCTCAATCGACTTCTCTTTAGGATGGTGTCCAAAATTCGTTGGCACACTGCTCTCTCCAAATCTTCCAAAGGATTTCCCCTCTTATAGCATTCCATAGTGCCACTGAGAAGCCAATCGCTTTGCCAAGCAATGCTTTCTTCGAGCTGATTTGTGCATGCAGTTTCAAAATATTCCCAAGAGTCCCCTACAACAGAAGTGACCTGGGGCAAGCGTAGAAGATGGGAGCTAGATTTTCGATGATGTAACTGCATCACTTGCACCACGGTGTCCGAGGGATTTCCAAATCCATATCAACACTAAAAAAAATAAAACCTTTTTGATTTCAAGATGATTAACTGTTATCTCTCTCAAATCTTTTTGATGCATTTCTTCTGCTTTGACTAATCTTTCTCTTAAACACCTACATGCAAAAGAAGAAAATAAATTCTGGGCACAGAATGGAGGTGAAAGTGTTCATAATCATAAGAAGATATCTATGTGAGAATGATGGTGAATTTAAGTATGGATATGTATATGTGTCTATGCTTATGTATGTATGGGGTTATATATATATATATATATATATATATATATGTATTTAATTATGTTTATGTTCATGTGTTTATGAGTGTATGTGTGAAGTGCATGTATGCATGTGTATGTAAGCATGAGCATGAAGTGCATGTGCATGTGTGATATGCATGAGTACATGTGAGTGCATGTGTATGTATGGATAAATGCATGTGAATGAGTGCATGTGCCTATGAGTGAGAAGCATGTGCATGAAGTGAATGTATACGTATGCATGAATGCATGTGCATATTAGTGTAAGATGCATGTGCATATGTAGTGTGTGCATGTGCATATTAGAGTTATATGAGAGTGCATGTGTTTACTTGTGCATAAATGTATGATAGGCATGAATGGAAGTGCATTAGAAGTACATGCTAGTATATGAGTATGCATGTTAAGATTAATGTTTGTGTGTAAGCATATGAAATAGATATATGTATATGAGAATGTATGTGAGTGTGTAGTTACATATACATAAGAGGGTTAATTAACATGTGTTTGCATAGGTTTAAATTATGTTAAGTTATGAGTGTTAGATTTATAAATATAAATTCATGTGAGTATAATTTTAGTGCATAAGTGAATGGTAATTATGAATGAAGTATGTATGCATCAATGAATATAAAAGAATGTATAAGAATGAATGAATGTTTTATATTGATAATGAGATACTTATGTTTTTTTCTGAATGTTCTTGTCTACAGATCAATTGAAGAAGGAATTCACGAGCAAGAGGACTTGATGAGATTTATGAGATAGGATCTGCTTTCATGCTGCTCATCCTAGTTTCATTATATGATCTTTGAAATATAAAAACCTGTATTAAACGTTTTATATAAAGATTTCTACAGGAATATCTTCTTAAATTTGTATTAGGACTTTGTACAAGCACCTGTATAGCACTAGTTTTGGCTCTAAAGTTTTAGCCTTTCCACTATACAGTTTAATTAACAAACAATTTCTTATATTGCACTTTATTTCTTATGTCTGAAAATATTGCATCTACAAGTAAGTCTTCAACTAAAAATAAAGAAATACATAGATCTTTTATTCTAGTCTTTTACCTGCTCTGTTAGAAAATAGTATTACTCAAATCAACGACGACGAGGATAGTGTAGATTGGGATAACCATGCATTAGAAGTTGCAGGTGTCAAAGTCGACTACACAGAAGAATAGTTTCAGACATAGATAGATTGTTCGGAAGAAATCTCAAGATCTATTGATTCTTTCGAAGAGACATAACTTGGGAAAGGTGCATAAGCTTTAGGAGACACCTTGTATAAAGTTTCATTGAAAAGTTTACACATTTGATCAGTCAATAAGTGAATTAAGTGTAGTAGACTTTTCTGTGTAATGAGTTTCTTCTAAGTTAACTCAAGCCTTGATAATTTGGCATTAGTTTTCCAAAGTTGGTTGAGGTTATGAATTGTTCTTGATATAGAGATGCTCTAACATCAAGGATAACTTGTTCTTTTGGAAATTAACACTCTCTAGCAAATCCGTAGACCTAAAGAACTCATGAAAAGAGCATAATTTGTACTTGGAATCTACATTAACTCCTTTATGCGACAAAATCATGGAGACTGATTTTTGGTGAGATTCGCAACTTTATTATTGCTTTATGAAAGTGTGAGTGGTTCAAGATCATAATAACCCGATGTAGGAGCTATGCATTGCGAGAATCCTTATATAATAATGTGCCTCACATCATCAAATTGTTGAACAGCATGAGCGTAAATACTATGAAACACAAGTACTACGAGCTACATCAAATGACATATGAATGTAATCAAATGACATATGAATGTAATCAAATGTACTTAATAAAGTGAAATATTTTATGTGAAAACTAGATCCATAAAACATACATAATCTTTCAAGCCCAAAAAGTTTGAAATTCAATAACTCTTATACTTACGCTCACCACCGTGAGGGCTTAAAGCCTAAATATATATTATAGCGCACCAAATAAAAATGTTAAAGAAGGCAATGGAGTATGCCTTAGAAAGCATATTTTGCTTATAGTTCCAAAAGAAAGAACATATTCTTTAATCCTCTAGTATTCAGAATTACTATTTTCTAAATGCTTACAGTCTATGATAACTAGATTCACAACCATAAAAATCTAGTTTATTGATATTTACAAAACTCCTAGCTATACGCGGTCCATCGCGACTGAGCGAGATCATGCTGTCCATCGCGACTGAGAAAGATTTCATGCTGTCCATCGCGACTAAGTGATGGAAATTCGAGCACGGCTGTCCATCGCGACTGAGCGATCGAGCACGGCTGTCCATCACGACTGAGCGAGATCCTGCTGTCCATCGCGACTGAGAAAGATTTCTTGCTGTCCATTGCGACTGAGAGAGTTGATGTCCATCGCGTCGATGCTGTCCATCATTGACTTGCTGTCCATCGGGACTGATTGATGCCACGACTGACTGGGGCCGAACAGTCCAACACTGGTGTTGTCGCGCTGCTGGTCATCCGGTTCATCGCGCTGCTCGGTCTTCAACTCAAAACAGTTGTTTGATGCCTATCGCTCGATTGCCTTGTGGAGGTTCTGTCCGTCGAGGCTGAGTTTATTGTCCGTCGCGATCGATAACTCCTTATGCATCGCATCCATGGTCCGTCGTGATCGACAGCGAGCGAGACTTCAACTCCACTAATTGAAGAAAAAATAGTAGCTCTCGCTGGAGGCTTCTGACCGTCGCGATCGACAGTGAACTAAGTTGCACGTGGTTGGAAATCAACTCCCTCGTCTAACCTGGAGCTCCTAGTCTCTTGTCTTCTTGCTCGGGCTTCGTCTTTGGTGGCGCTTCCTAACTAAGTCCTATCAGAGAAAGCAAATTCTGGAAGCGCCGCCCTCGCGAGCCTCCTTTGCTGAGATTCTTAAAAGTGGGAGCCTTTATTATGAGGTTTCGATTCTGTAGTCCTTACTTGTCTAGCTTTTGGTCGTCATTAATAAGAGAAATGTGGCCTTCGAATTACTTCTCGCCTTGGTTCAAGTGCATTCATTTACACTGAAGGCAGTCTATACAAAGTACTCAATTCAGGGGGTGTCCCTCTTTTGTCATGGATTTGGCGACCCCCTCTCTTGTGAGAAGTAACCTGGCCCCTCCTCCCGGGGAGACCGATAACCTGGCCTCTTTGTTGGAGGGGGGTTCTTGTGCCGCCCTAGGGGCCTTCGAGAGTGATGAACCCCCCTTGGTCTCCCTCAGTAGATCCGCCATTCTGTCAACTCAGGAGGAGCCCAAGAAAGTTTGCCTCGTCGGCCAAATGTTCGGCCCTAAGCCCCCGCTCGAAACTGTGCGACAGTGGCTTCGCAACGAGTGGTTCCCCCGTGGGCTAGTTGTTTGTAGGTGTCAGTTCCTACCGGCAAGCCACTTGCTGCTAGTCTTTGAAAATGAAGATATGGTGTTTCGAGCCCTTAGTGTCGGAACTTGGCAACTCGGCCGGGCGACCCTGTGCCTATTCAGATGGTCCCTTGATTTTACTCTCGACAAATCGAAATCGCTTCGGTACCCTCTCTGGGTTGAGCTCCCTAACCTGCCATACTTCTTGTACAACTTCGTGTGGGACATCGTTTCTCCTATCGGCAAGCCGTTGGCCTCACGCGAGGACATTGGTGGTCTCATTTATGAAGGTGCAAGACACTCGTTCAACGCTCGGTGGCACCCTCAAATCTGTGTCGAGGCTGACCTCAGTATGCCACTTCCATCGAAGATCAAACTGGACTTGGGCGAAGGGGATGTATGGGAGCAAGACATCAGTTACAAAAACCTTCCCAACGCGTGCTTTCGTTGTGGTCAACAAGGTCACAGGATTAAAGATTGCCCTTTGAGACGAAAAAGCAAGCGAAATCAAGAAGCCCCCAAAAATGCTCAAGATAGCAATGGTGCATTGAATCACTCGACGAAAGTAGAGGAAGTCAAGGGCCCCCTTAATCCAGAAGCTGACGCAGACGGGTTCATCGAAGTCAGAAGAAGAAGGAAAAGAAGCCCTAGGGCAACTTCTGAGCGAAACAACATGTCAGTTACCCCCTCTAGCAACTTGTATTGCAATCTGGTAAAGGACATCAATGAGTTTGACTACCCAGGTGGGAACCAACTTGAGGTGGACACCGACGTCAAAGGCCTAGAGATCCCTGACAGTAAAGAAACCTTGCAGGAGGGTTACACTACAAGCAAAGAAGACGGCTTTACTACTAGCAACGAAGATAACATGGATAGTGAAAGCTCCATCATCGGATCGACTATTCCGGAAACGGAGCTGAAAACGGTGCCCAGTTCTTCCTAGCAGGAGGCATCCCGCAAAGGAAAACAACCTATGGAGTTACCGTGGAAAAGCCCCCACAAGAACCTATTGCTAACTCGGGATCCGATCCGAGCGAAAAAGAAAGAGGAATCCAAGAAAAGAAAGGACAAAGCTCCCTCCCGCAAAGAGGGATTATTACGACAATGATCATCATCTCGCTAAATGCTAGAGGGCTAACCGACCCCTCAAGAGCGATCATCATTGGTCAATGGCTTCGCGACATTAGCCTAAACCCAGATTTTATATGTATCCAAGAGATTAAAATTGACGGAGAAGACCTCCAGAAACGGCTTAGACATGTCTCCTCGACCCATGTTTGGATTTCAACGGTGCATCAGCGGGGGTCCGGTCGAACGGTAATCGGTATTAATCAACTCTGGTTTGAAAAGCTTGAGAACTCCATTGAAGATGAATGCCATCGATGGATTGCTGTTTCTTTCGGTGCTCCCTTTTGTTTTACTTTAGTTTCTTTGTATGCCCCTAATGGGGAGTTAGAGAGACTTAACACTTGGGCCTCCTTGGACTCGCTCCCCCACAACGTGCTTATTTGTGGTGACTTCAACATGGTAGAGGACCCTATGGACAGATGGATGGGCAAGGGTAGGGTCATCGATAGTCGGGAGAAAGAAACGTGGGACAAAACTAAACTACACTTGGATCTGGTCGAATTCAAAGACTCGAATGGCTTTTCTTGGTCAAATCTCTAAGCAGGCGAGGACCTGAGGAAAGCTAGACTTGATAGATGCTACATTTCTCAGAGTTTTACTCATCGGTGGGGCCACCCTTCCCCCTCGCAACGCACCGACCTCACCATCTCTGATCACTACCCGATCGTCATCACTTTTCAACCCCCCACCAAGATCCGTAAGGCTCCTTGGTTCCATGCCAGTGTGCCCTCCTTCTCTCTCCCCTCCGTCCATCAAGAAATTTCTGATGTGTGGAAGGAGGCATTCGCCTCTGGCTTGTCCCCAGCCAAGTGTTGGAGAAGTGCGGTCGATAAGTCACAACAGATCATGATTAGATCCAGGAAGATGCTAGAGACTGTGCGGCGGGCTCGTAGAGAAGCTCAATATCATAGACTCTGGCGGCTCAAGGAGGAAGTGAACAAAGGAAAATCTCAAGCCCAGAAAGGACTTCGAAAAATCAGAGCGCTGCTGAGATACGAGGAAGAGATACAAAGGAAAAATTTGCAAATTTTCTTCAAGGAGTGGTGGGCTGGCAAAGCCGACAAACCCACCAAAGAGATGTGCCGTATCCTCAAAAGGAAACACAACAGAGAATCGATCCCCTTATTGCTAGACGCAAATGGCAATGTATGCAATACGGAAGAAGATAATTTTGGGATCATTGAAGGGCACTTCACGAGACTCCTGGGGACCTCAAACCCCCTCTCCCACCATAGAAGGGACTGTATGGCAGCCATATCTAGGGTTTCCCCCCACAGGATTCCACTCAACCTTCAATCTCTGCTTCATGCCTCTATCTCTGAAGCCAAAATCATAGAGGTCATTGATGCCCTCCCTTCAGGTAAAAGCCCGGGACCCGACGGGCTCACTAATGAGTTCTTTAAATCCTTCAAGTTGGTGGTTGCCACCCCTCTTTGTTTGGTTTGGCAAGAGGCACTCAAGTTTGGCGCGTTTCCTTCTTGTCTCAACAATGGCATTATCAAGTTAGTACACAAAAAAGGGGAAAAGAACAGAATAGAGAACTGGCGTCCCATTACAATGCTCCAAACAGGATACAAGATCATCGCCAAAGCCATTGCCAATAGAATCTCTTGCCACTTGAGAGCGTGGTTAAGCGAGGACCAAAAAGGTTTCATCAAAGGCAGGTCAATTTTGGAAACCATTATAGATATCTGGGAAGGTCTTGAATTTGCAAATGAGTCTAAACAAGAAGTAGTATTCCTCAAGATCGACTTTGATAAAGCCTACGACAGGCTAGATGCAAGAGAACGAGGATTACGACCACCACATGCTAGAGAGATGACTCTCCTCCCAACCAAATGCCTCTATATATAGCTCTCTCCAGGGGACTACCTTCTTGGGCAGGTGGATACTAACCAGCCAAGTGTCAGCCATGTAACTACATGTGCGCCAAGTGTCCAGTGGATGCTTCTAGAAGGTTCTAGAGCTCTTTGGGCAAAATACTCTTCCCATGTACCTCATGGGGATTGAACCCAAGACCTCGTCCTTCACATCCTTGAGACTTAACCACTAAGCTAAGTGGTTCACTTGTTCACAAGAGCACAAGACCTCCTAGTAAGTCTAAACTCGAGATCTTTGGTCATACACACGGATGACCAAACGGTGTCCGATTTCAGATCTGTCTGAACCGGCCAGACCCTTGGATCATAGACTTACTTTATTACATTCTTCCCCCCTTGGAAAATATTTTCGTCCTCGAAAATAGAGCTATATACATACTGTAGGCAACCCCCGAGCCTCATGTTCTAAAACTGGAAGAACATGATCATGTTCTAGAACTGGAAGAACATGTCTCATCTCTGTGGTGGCATCCCTGCCCAAATGATTCAAAACACTATCCAGGTTTGCACTTTGATAAACGGGACAAAGTACAAACTAGTGAAGAATAATAAGGGTGGATCTAATGACATCCCTGGCTAATTCACAGTTTCTGGATGTGCGATCTAGGCACAAACATGTGAATTAGGTGGATTCAAATTACTAGTCCATTTCTAGGCATAACTGGTGCATGGGCTTAGTAATGAAGGTGGGATTCTTTATCCCTCGCAAGACTTTGAGAATTCTTGATTCACTTGAATTTGTTTTGGAGAACTTGAAGTTTGGTTGTCCCATACATCTAACTTTAGATGTCTGTATGATGGTTTACTTTTATCTAACAGTTACTTGATTTTTTCACTCGACTAGAGGACTACTTTGTCCTTATGAGTTTAAAAATCCTTTGTAAACTGTAGGAGAAAGTTTACCATTTCGGTGGAATCAACCATACTAACTTCACCAATTCAAATTCAAAATGAAAATTGTCCAACTTAGGACTTTTTTCAAAGACTTTTAACTGAAAGTTCTTGGGAATTGTCAATCTGATGAGCAATTCCTAACTTCCCTATTCTAGAGTATACTGGACTCCAGGAAATCATTTATGCTATAACTTGAAGCAAAATCAAATGAATAAGTCTACTTAGACTTATCATCTTTTGAAGATTGAAAAGGTTCTTGTACATAACATCTATCTAGGATGTTCAAGTTAGTTATCTAATTCTAACCGGCTATCCCTGGTCTTTTGCAAAAAAGAAATCAGATACCATATCTGAGTCAATTCCAAAAGATTTGGAAAGCGGAAAGAGATAACTAAGACTTTGTACAACCAATTCAAACTTCGCACATACATAAACTTGCTATGAGTCAAAGTCTAGTTGACTCAGGACTTTAACTTCTCAACGATCTATTTCAATAAGATATTGAAGCATTGTCTTTATCTTTAAGAGAAATAAGCTGGATTCTCAAAAAGATACAAAGAAAACCAAAAACATCATCCAACCACAAGATACTAGTGTGGTAACCAACATCAGTGTGTCGACCCACTGAGGTTACGCTGATGAGTTTTGTATTCAGATAATGCTTCACTTGAGACTAAGTTCAGATCACATTCAATCTTTTTGACTCCGTGATGCAATTCTTGTGCATTTCTTTGAGTCTAAAAGAGTGAATTTATCAAGTTACACTAGGAACTTGATACTTGACTTAGTCAATTGAATCTTTAGTTGAAAAGATCAACTCAAAGTAAAAGTCCAACTTCTTTCAGAAATTTATCAAATATTTCTGATCAATAACACTTAAGCTTGAAGTGTTCTAAGAAGATCTTGGAAGTTACTTACTTCATATCTTCAGTTTCCTTAATCTTGAAGTTACTTTGAAGTATCGTAAGATACTACTTTCATCCTTTACGAATTAAACTTTTCTTGAAGTCTTGATTCCCTTGAGGATGAAACCTAACTTCAAAATCCAAACTAGGACTAAAAGATAATCATCATCCCACGGTCCGATGTCCCATTCCATCTTTTCTACATCAATCTGAGTATAAAATCTGGTGTCCCATACCACCCTATTTTATATTCACATTAATGTGTGGTTGATTCTTATCCCAAAGTCTAAACATCTCTTGATAGAGTACCTTATTTCTTCAATTCTTTTACAAGAATTGGAAGTTTCAGGCATTACCTCTAACTAGATTTTCCTAGGTTTTGATTCCTTCGCATGATCACCTCATAATCATGTGCTTTGCTTTGGAAACTTGAAAACCTCTTAACAGAATATCAATTCTTCTTTACTGGGGTTTTCAAATGAAAACCAATCAAAATTCCAAGTACTTGAATTTTCTTGAATTCAAGTTCAATTGGTTTACCCTTGACCAATTTTGTAGCGACAAGAGCTTTTGACTTCTTGTCTTTTAGATTCCTTTCTTTACTGTTGCTTTAGGTACCTACCCCGGGGACTTTATTTAGGAATCTCTTTACTGCTTAAGTCTTAAGTATCCGCTCATGCTTTCTGGATTTGTACCAAAATCCCTTTAAGGATAGGTAAACACTTATGTTTTACCTTCCACAGACTTAATTACCATTTTCACGGTTGCAGACTACATTCTTGGAATTTCTTTACTCTGTTCAGACTTGGAACAACTTACTCTTTTTCACAGTTTTCCATCGAATAAATGGAATTTGAGTGAATAATTCCCAAAAGGAATTTTATTGCCAATACTTGGGCAATCTACAAAGTAGTTCTAATCGCACATTACTTGGACAATCATGGCCAAGATTGATCAAGTCTGGTTCATACTTGCGACAAAAATAAAGACCTAGTCTTTATCTTTAAGATCTCTTAAACTATCTTAAGCTTCTTTGCTTACCTGCAGGATTTTAGAGATCTTTCCCTTTACACAAGTCCAAGCATTTTCTAATGCTTTTCAGATTCCAAAGCTAAGAATCTTTGATATACCTTAAGGTTATATCACTTATTTGGACTTAAATACCAAAACTAGTGGTTAGGGATTTGCTGGGAACTACTTGCTATAAAACTTCTCTTGAAAGATGCTAGTCTCACATCTGGGGAGATTTTGCTTTCAAGAACTTTTTGATTCCTATCAAGTAATACTAGGCTATAATTTGAAGCAAAATGATTCATCTTGGAATTTTTTGCTTTCCAGTCTAATGATTCATCTTGGAATCGTTTGTAAAAAGAATATTTGAAAGAACTTCTTTCAAATAATATCCAAAAAATTTACTGATTCAATTGTATTCATTTCTTGAGTATCAAACTAGAGACGAAATATCACATTTGCCAGTATGAAAGTTTAAGTTAAACTTCCATTTATGTGATATCGACTTCTATTCTCGAGTTTGATACAAGACTCATTATTATTGGTCAATCTTCAGATGTTACTAGAGTCCTTTAAACATATTTCACCAATCAAAATTATGTTTAAAGTCCAAGCATCTATTGATGATTGATCCAATAGTAATGTTACTGTGAACACAACTTTGAACTTTATAACTTGTTTAGGAGAAGTTCATGGATTCAAGATCTATTTCTTGGAACTTTCTACTCCTAAATAAAAAGTTCATACTTGCTTCAAGTCTTTAGGAACTTATATTATTTCCTAAAGATTGCTTAGCTAGTTGCATCATTTACTAGAGATGCAATTATAGAACCTAACATCCTTTTATTGATATCAAGGATCAATTGATGTTGAGGTTTAACCTTTGATTTTCATCACTCCTTGAGATGAAATCAAATAAAAATTTATAAAAGCTTGGTACCTTTATATCTTGGCAAAATATTTATATCCTAAAGAGATTTTGCCTTCATCATTCCTTGGACCTATCATATAATATGAATTTATATATATTTTGGGAGGAGTTCATGAATCAATTAAGATCCTCTACTTGGAACATCTTCCTTCCCAAAACTAAATTCATCTTGAACATAGTAGGAGAATGATCTCACATGAAATAGAAGGCTTGACTATTTCGTATCTCTATTGCAAAAAGTCACTTATCGAGGTTTCATCATGAGATATAAATCTTGAAACCACAAGAAACTTCTTTAAAACTTTCGAAATCTTCTAAATAGAAGAGTGCTCATGGAACTTTGGAAATATAGTTGATGTTCTCATCCAACCTTGGGATGCTTGAGAAGTTACATAAAATATATAACTAATCAACTAAAGCTTTATCCGCATGACTTTCTAAGTACATCCAGGACTTAGAGTCATCATACATCACAAAAGAGTTTGCAAGTAATTAACTTTTCTTGGTCATCAAGGAAATTTATTACTTAACCTTCTCTTAGTGCTTACTTATACCTAGCAAGACAACTAACATACTTAATTCTCATTAAGTATTTATGTTTGATAGTAGAGTATCGACTTGGGAAGAAATTGACTAATTACTTGAGTTGCAAACTAGAACTAGTATATCTTTGCAACTAACTAGTCCTTGGTCTTCCCTAATGTCAAACTGCGAGCTTTACAAAGTAAGCTAAATACTAAGAGAGTACATTTTCATATCTACTTGCAAACAGCATTCCATTCTTCCATGCAAATGCATGTATCTACATGCAAAAGCATATGCTCACATGCGTATGCATGCATGTTCTTTGCATGCCCAAAAAATAATACAACAATCATGCATGAACTTGATGCACGATTTTTTCTTGTACTAAGAATGTATATCATGCAATCCTGATGCATGTATATCCTTTCCTTTGTCCTAATGCACTATGATATAAAAACATACCCTTGAAGTGCAATAGAAAACTTACTCATTGGAAAGGAAATATGTATTTAAACTACCAAAATACATTCTTTGATGCACAAGGATCTTTTTAAAATCAAGTCTTTCCTTAATGCAAACTAATGCTTGGAATGAGAAATGGATTAATTCATTATTCTAATCTAGACTTAATCAATTGAAATCTTGGCTATTTCAATGTGCATCTAGGATTAAGTGTAGAATAATGAAAACAAGATAAATCAAGCATTAAGGCCAAGCAAGAACTGGAAAATACTTAGCTCCACATAGAGCTACGTCCTTCCCTTGATCCTTTGGAAGAGCTATTCTCTCAAGACTTTGGTCCGAATTCAAAGTAGGTTTGACTTTGATTACCAAACGCCTCCGGATCTTCACTCCACAACTCCACTTCCATCAAACTTTGCTTAAAACTTTAACTTTCTTCAGCTTGAACCACCACAGATATGTACTCGGGTTCGGTTGGGGAAATAAGCAAACTCCAAAGGTTAATCAAAATGAGATGATCTCGGCTCGGGATTAGCAGAGCAGAGATATGATTGAACTGTATAAGATATGCAGAGAAAGATATCACGATAAACCTTTACTTCAGTGGATAAGGCTCTGTGGTCCCTCTGCAAGGTCGCGGGATCGATTCCCGGCGTCCACCTGATGTAGCTTGAACTTTTGGATAGCGTCTGCTTCAGCGCCAACTGATCATAATAAGATACATTCTCCATGATGGTCGCGAGAACGTCTGTGGCCTTATGGATAGGCGGAATAACTTCAGACCAGAGGTCGTGTGTTCGAGCACCCGCGGACCTACAGCACAGAGAATTACCCTTTTGATCTCCTGATTGGGATCTTCTTCAGCGCAGACTCCTGTCAATGGACTGTGTTCGGATGTTTCATCACGCGGATGATGATGCTCTTGTGGATAGAGCGGTGCGCTCCTAACAGGGGGGCGGGAGTTCGAATCCCTCGCTGTAACTCAGTACTGATTTCTCCTTTTAAGCTCCTTATGAAGTCTTCTTCAGCGCTGGTCATGTATAAAATCAGCTACTCTCGGAGTGACTTCGCGAACGCCTGCTAGGCCGTATGGATAGAGCAGCGTCCTCTGAACGGGGTGACGAGGGTTCGAATCCTGTTGCTCACAGCAGAGATCATGTTTTTGGCGCTTTTAGCGTTGTGCCCCTTCTTCTTTAGCGTGAATTATTCTGCACATGTATTGGCGCCATTCGACGTTGAGTACCGCGAGCGCATGGGGCTTCTGGATATGCCAGAACTCTCCAAATGAGAAGTTCTGGGTTCGAATCTCCTGCGAGCTAGCGGCAGAGATGATCCCTCACATTTTGCTACTCATAAGCCCTCGCAGGGAGAGGCGTCAAGAAACGATGAGTGAATTCGTATCCGAAGATAATGAACTCCTATATGAAGATGATGATGGACTTCTCAAGGTCACCATGGAAACTCAACCTTGAGCTCTGATACCAATGCAAGAGAACGAGGATTACGACCACCACATGCTAGAGAGATGACTCTCCTCCCAACCAAATGCCTCTATATATAGCTCTCTCCAGGGGACTACCTTCTTGGGCAGGTGGATACTAACCAGCCAAGTGTCAGCCATGTAACTACATGTGTGCCAAGTGTCCAGTGGATGCTTCTAGAAGGTTCTAGAGCTCTTTGGGCAAAATACTCTTCCCATGTACCTCATGGGGATTGAACCCAAGACCTCGTCCTTCACATCCTTGAGACTTAACCACTAAGCTAAGTGGTTCACTTGTTCACAAGAGCACAAGACCTCCTAGTAAGTCTAAACTCGAGATCTTTGGTCATACACACGGATGACCAAACGGTGTCCGATTTCAGATCTGTCTGAACCGGCCAGACCCTTGGATCATAGACTTACTTTATTACACTAGAATGGGACTATATTCTACAGTCGCTACAAGATCTTGGATGTAGTCAGAAATTCACCAAGATGATTGCGACCCTTCTCGGAAACGCATCGACCCAAATTAACATTAATGGAAAACTTTCAAAGGTGATCAAACTTAGAAGATCTATCAGACAAGGGTGCCCATTGGCTCTCCTTCTCTTTGCCATTGCCACGGAAGGGCTTAGCAGGCTGGTGGAGCATCAGGTGGAAGCTGGTAACATTAAAGGCCTTCGTTTGCCGCATGACCACAGTCAGATCACCATGAGACTTTTTGCCGATGATATGAACGCTTTTGTTCACAATGATAGTACCAACCTGGAGACGTTCTGGAAGTGTCTTGCTACCTTTTGTGAAGCCTCTGGATCCATAATCAACCACTCTAAGACCGCCTTTAGAGCTATTGGTGGGTCACAGCCCGACCTTCTCATTGATCATGGCTGTCAAATCATTCCGCAGGGCCAAATTTTTCGGCTTCTTGGGATTCCCTTGGGGTTTGGCGTCTCTATGGAATAGCGGTGGAACTGGGTGCTTGCCAAACTCGAAAACAAGCTTAACTATTGGAGCGGTATGCAAATCAATCTTGCTGGTCGTGCTATGGTTATCAACACGTTCCTCTTATCATCTACCATTTATTTCCTTTCTTGTTGGAGACCGAAAGAGCAAGATCTGTCCAAACTGGATAGTATTTGTAGAAACTTCCTTTGGACGGGCGACCACAATAGGAGGGGGGTGCCTAAAATCAAATGGTCCATGTGCACGAGCCATAGAGATAGTGGGGGACTTGGTATCTTGGACATTGGGTGCATGGCTAACAAACTGTCGGCCAAATGGATGATTAAGGCTTGGTGCAATGGGGAGGCCTCGTGGGCCAAGTTGATCTTCAGAAAGAAGAATGAGTTGGCGCTCATGGGTTTCCCAAATTGGAAGAATCTTGACATCTTGACCTTGCTATTTTCCCCGATCCCCGTCTTCCCGAAAGGCTCTAATCTGGTGTGCTCCCTTTGGAAGAGTTGGAATAAAGTCAAAAGCTTCACAAGAATAAGTGAAGACTGGAAGTGGGCTGCCGGTATCAGACAAAACGACTCTATCTGGTTTCCGATCCATGGCATCCGGAGTGTGGAATCTTGGAACATTCAAAATGCCAAGAAGCTATGGAACAAAGGCTTCAAAAAATGGAAACATCTTTGGAAACAAGACACCAACCGCTGGATCAACTTTGAGGATATTGACCCTAGCATCAACATTTCGCATGAAGAATGGAACACTTTGCAAAGCAGATGTCTCGCCTGGGACCGTCACAAAGTTCGCCTTCTCATGGGACACGAGATGTCGAGCTCGCTTGGTCTCAAATGGCACAATGGGAATAGCCTATCAAAAATCCCGAACATCAAAGAAACGATCGACTATCAGGTTAACCTCAACAAAAAGTGGTGCCTGTCATGGACGCGGCTTCGGTGGGACATGAAGTTCATGGCTATCTGGCACCCCCTCATAGAAATCAAAAAGTCTGTCCTCTTATGGCAAATTCTTCATCATGGAATCTGGACCAACCTTAAGGCTAGCAAAATTTGTGGGATCCCTCCCTGGTGCAAACGCTGCTACCGGTCTATCGAAGATGTTTCACACATCTTCTTTACCTGCCCCAACTCCAACAGACTCTGGCAGGTGGTTGGAAAGAGAATTAGACTTCAAAACCGTCTCAGTTGGCAGCAAGCCCTGCTGGGAGAAGCAATCGGCTGCTCCGCGACTCTTTGGAACGCCACCAGAGGGGAGGTCCTATGGAAAATCTGGCGGGAAAGATGTGCTTTCAACTTCGGTGACTCCCCCAAGGAGTGGTCAATTGAGAAATCACTGTTCCTCCTTGGCAAAAGGATTGTCAACTCTAAAAAATCACCCCCCTTTAGGCATCATCAAGTAATCCTTTTGATCGATAACAAGCTTAAACCTAAGTGGGCCCCACATGAGGGTGATGAGAGGGTAATTAACCTTCTTTGTAATGTCATCTAAGCTCTGTAAAAGCTTCCCCTGCTTTGTGGGATTTGGGGGGTCCCGTGGGCACTAGTCCCCTTCTCTTGTACTTTTCTTTATTTAATTCAAGTCCGGGAGAGTAGGCTTATGCCGAACTTCCTTTATATTAAAAAAAAAACTCCTAGCTATTTCTGACTGATGTCCAAAATAGGGACTGAAGGATGTTATATCAAATATATATTATTATGAATGGTTTCTTAGGCAAATAGGAATAGAAAAAATGCCCAAAGGAAGTAAGGGATCAATAGCCCTTAGAAAGAATATTTTGGCTATAGTTACATTGAAAATATTCTTCATAAAATAATAAGAGAGAGAGAGAGAGGTGAATGCCACCCATTATTAAGTACAACATTGGAAATGATTCAATCCTCGAGTATTCTACACTATTTAATGATTGTCTACACTATTTTCACAACCATAATAATCTAGTTTATTGATATTTACAAAACTCCTAGCTATTTGAGACTGATGTCCAAAAATGAGGACTGAAAGATGCTATATCAAATATATATTACTATGATTGGTTTCCTGGTAAAAAGGAGTTGAAAAAATCCCCAAACAAGGTAAGAGATCAATAGTTCTCTTCATACCTTTCCATGGATATAGAATTGAACATAGAGAAGTTCTTATTTAATTGGAAGAAAATAATCTGATTAAACCTAGCAATGATAAACATGGTGTGTCAAGCATTTTTGTGCATGATTTAGTTAATAGAGATGAATCTAATCTTGATGAACTCAATTCTGAACCCAACCTCTCTGTCTTTAACAAAAATTGTCCTCATGGAAGCCGGACCCTAATCCCTTCACATCCCAAGTCATCTCAAAAGAGTCCTGGTGGTGCAACAATACCAAGAGAGGAGAGTAAAAGAGTCACACAAGAGCAAAAGAGAAAACAATAGAAGAAAGAAATCTCCTCTAATGGAGTAAAGCATCAAGCCACAATGTTAAAAGAATGAGAAGAGCTTTTGTTGAGGGCATAATTAAATAACGGTACGTAAGTAGTTAATTGAAATTCAATGGCAGCATCAAAAAATCTAGGTACCAAACCAAGCTCACAACAACGTATGAACTACTTTACAAGCCATGAGAAAAGATTCAACATACAAATAAAAGACACACAAAGGACCCCACCATTGGGAGATTGCTAAAAAAAAGGAACATTGGAAAAGAAGAGAAACCATAGAAGTAATCAATGGAGAATTAAAGCTAAAGGGAAAATACATACACAAACAAAGACAAAAGGACAACAAATTCAACATCGGACAAACAAGCAACAAGTGTGAAGACCAAATATTCATTCACTAAGTCAATAGTACAAGAAGCATCTTACTTATTTCACACATAATGAGATGAATTGACCTAGAGTATGCACAATAGGGCTTTGTTACAAGGCCTTGCATTCGGCACATTGATCCTCTTGATTTGCCTAGTGGTGCACATTTCCCCAAAAAGGAATAGGACCTCACTTGTACTTTTAGAGTGGGACAATTTTTCACCAACATTAACAATTATTTTTCAAAATCTTTTTGGATAATACTAAATTTGTGGAGAAAATAAAAATTAGAAAAGGGAATCAATAAGATCAACATACAATCTACATTAGAGATATTTTGAGATATGAAGGGAATGTTACTTCTTGCATGAGCCCCAATATGAAAGCACAAATATATTCTTAATGTTCTAAGTGTACTAATGAAGTGATATTGGGCTGCAAATGCAAATGAAAAGACAGAAAACACCTACAATGCCACTAGTGGAAACTCTAGCCTTTGTGTGTGCCACAAAAGCAAGAGGAAATTGGTTGAGAGATGGACAACTCACACAAGAGCATCTCTTTTTTTTTACCATTTTCGTAATGGATAGAGATCACCATTTTCTAGTCATAAGTCAAGACTTCCATATCTTACACCGAATTCCATTTACCCAACAACTCTAAAAACAAGCTTGACTCATATCTGAAGATGCCAATACATATGTATAATTTCAAATGATGTGCCCAAGTCATGAATACATTGCATCCGACAGTAGATAAACCTTCAGTGCCAAAGGTCATTATAATAGATTAGAAGGGAATACCAAGGACTATTAGGATCACACATGATTTAATCAAGGAAGCTTTTAGATGAATGAAGTATCGCATGGTGGAGTTGAAAGATGAATACGATGATGTATAGAAGAAGAACTTTGTTGATATTCATAGAATAGATATTGAGGATGCTGTAAGATTGATGTATCAATCTTTTTGCTTCCCAAACATGAATAGTGCTAAAACGATTATTGTCCAAATGCTATTTGATGTAGTCAAGAAAATTGGAAACCAATTATTTGTCACTCCATATCTCCAAAAGAGACTTTTTTGAGCTAAGAAATAGTGGGGACTCTATTTCTTAAATGGAGGTACCACCATCACTATAGTTATCCATCATGCCTTGAAACTTCAAAGCAAGTTACTTCTCCTGCATAGGATCATGGAGATGGCTCAATACGTAAATTATGAATCTATTCCCAAGAGATAGAAAGTTGCTAGTTCATTTAGAATTGAAAAGAGTGCCCCACTAAAGATGAGAGGTTCCAAAAGAGCAAGAGTATATGATAAAGCAACCATAGACACAATGAAGAGAGTTTATCATTTACCAATATCAACATTCGGTCACCCCCATAACAAAAGATGAGTTGGAAGAAGCACTACAAGCTACACATGTGGACACTAAAGGCCAAGTCAATCTAATTGTACAAGAAAATCAATATAGGCAAACTAATGTGCCTAAAGCAAAGTAGAGAGAATGGAAAAAAAAAATGAAAAGATTATTTAGATATGATGAGCTTGACTTAGATTATTGAAGCTCCTATTCACGATCAGAGGATAAAAGAGACATGTTCCCATTGGATACTCACTTGCAGCATGACAACAATGAGGATGGAAACTAGGATGAGTTGATTCAACTAATGCATGATGAGGGTCAAATAGTGAAGCCACAAGAAAAAAAAGAAGACAAAGAAGATGCATTGCTAAGAATGCCTAGATCTTGCATGGATTTCATAATTCCATTTAATTCATTCAAAAATAATCCAACAGAACCAACAATATCTATAGACACTAACAATGATACTAAAGAGGATGAGCAAAAAACACAACATGAGGAACCAATTTTTCCAATAAGGGTCATAGCAAAAGACCAAACAACAAGCACAAATAAAGAAGAACCCATGCATGCCAAATGTTATCATAAAGAAGGTAATGACGAGGGGAAAGAGCCAACAAAGCTACAAGTACATATGAGACAACCACTCAATAAGAAAATTCATAGAATGGAAAGGTAAAGATGTAGGGACTAACCAAACACTCATCTTTCCAACAACATAATAAATTCTCAACCATGCAAAAGGACTCATCCATGAGTTTTGCAACTGGACCAATAAAAAAAGAAGAACTAAAAATCTTGGAATCAAGTTAGAAGCTCCACCACACTCAATCAAATTCAAATATCATCAATCAACCACCAGAAAGTGTAGCTACATTGATTGGTGGGTGGAAGCTAGATTGTAGGAAAAGTAAAAATCTATATAAAAACCTTCCCACCTTTGTTTCTTGAGGTGTATGCATTTCATGAGTTTCCTACTTAGTTTAGTGAAGATTAAACTCTAGCAAGCAGCCCCCTTGCTTGCTTAGCTCATTTTCTCATGGCTTTGATCCTCTCTATCTAGAGATGTAGTGAGGATTTTCCAAATTTGATTGTACCAGCTTGTAGAGCATTGTTTGTTATTTTATTTTAATGATTCTCCTTGATTTCAAAATTCTTTTGGTCTCTCATATAGTTCCCCAACGTGTGCCAAATTTGCAAGTTCTTTTCCCAAGTAAGTTGTGAGAAATTACTAAGTTTGTGAAGCTATATCTCTACACATAGGTAGAGAGTGGTGTAAACAACTAACCTATTTTTCACTGAATGGTTATCCCATTATGAATATCCATTAAGGATTCTTTAAAGCTTGTTGGGTATCTCTTTGAGTCTTGTTTATGTCTAGAAAGTGTCATTTTATTTCACTATACACGTGTAGAGAAAATTTACGAGCAGTGAACATATATCACTGGTTGTGGACTTAGTGGAGGGCAACCATCTTCCATTGTTGCATTGGGGTGTTAGAATCATCACACATCATTATGCTTATGTATAAGTATAAGTATATGTATATTTATAACTATAAGTATATGTATATGCATGTGTTTATGTATAGAAATTTGTATACATATATGGATACTTTTATGCAAATATATATATATATATATATATATATATATATATATATATATATATATATATATATATATATATATATATATATATATATATATACATATATATATATATATATATATATATATATATATATATATATATATATATATATATATATATATATATATATGTGTGTGTGTGTGTATGTATGCATCTATATACAAACGTGATGTGATAGTGTGAAGAGGGAAAAAGTTCAATTGAATCTTATGTTTCAGCTACTAAACATATATGGAAATACTTCTAGGAAAACAAAAAAAAAAACTTGGGAATTTGGAATCGCCTTTGTTTGTCCTTGTAGCGTATACATTTACTGTGTGGATATATGAGCACAAATAGCACCATTTCCCTTTGTTGCAATCTATGTTTCATTAATTATGAAGGCCTTTAAGGATGAGATGGTTACGTAATTATGAGCATTCCTTTCTTTTATCTTTTTCCACAAGATAGGACATTGAGAGAAGGATTGAACGGTTGAGACCTAAAATTCGTGCATAAAAATTCATAATTATGAGGGAAAATATTTTTTTATGTTAGGATTGCCTTGTTACATGTTTAGTATGCGTGAAAACGAGTATTCATAATGTCCATAAGGTGCATAAGGATTTTTGTATCTAATGTATGGGTAGAACGTTTTCCTACAAGAAGATTTGAAAACTACTAGGTTGACAGTTGAGCCATGTGATACTACGATGCCTTTAAATTTGAGTATGAAAAAATCTGGAATACGACGAGAAAGCTAAGGTCATGACGATAACAAAGGATATAGGGGACTTTTTTTTTTTTTATATAAAGGAAGTTCGGCAATAGCCTACTCTCCCGGACTTGAATTAAATTAAGAAACAAAGGTACAAAAGAAGGGGACTAGTGCCCACGGGACCCCCCAAATCCCACAAAGCAGGGGAAGCTAGGCTGATTCCTAGGTTGCATTACAAAGAAGGTTGATCACCCTCTCGTCGCCCTCATGCGGGACCCACTTGGGTTTGAGCTTGTTGTTGATCAAAAGGAGGACTTGATGGTGCCTGAAGGGGGGGGATTTCTTACTGTTGACAATCCTTTTGCCAAGGAGGAAAAGAGATTTTTCAATCGACCACTCCCTGGGAGGGTCGCCGAAGTTGAGAGCACACCGCTCCCGCCAAATTTTCCACAGGACTTCCCCTCTGATTGCGTTCCATAGAGCCGCAGAGCATCCAATCGCTTCTCCCAGAAGGACTTGTTTCCAACTAAGCTGTTTCTGAACTCTGATTTTCAGTCCAACCGTCTGCCATATTCTGTAGGAGTTGGGGCAAGTAAGGAAGATGTGTGGGACATCTTCAATTTCACGGTGGCAGCGCTTGCACCACGGAGGGAACCCACAAATTTTGTTTGCCTTATGGTTAGTCCAAATTCCTCGATGAAGAATTTGCCATAAGAGAACAGACTTCTTAATCTCTATAAGTGGGTGCCAGATACCCATGAATTTCATGTCCCACCGAAGCCGCGTCCAGGACAGGCACCACTTCTTGTTGAGGCTGATCTGGAGGTCAGTCGTTTCTTTGATGTTCGGGATTTTGAGTAGGCTATTTCCATTGTGCCATTTGAGACCGCGCGCGTTCGGAGCATCATGTCCCATGAGAAGGCGGGTTTTGTGACGATCCCAAGCGAGGCATCTGCTTTGCAAGATGTTCCATTCTTCGTAGGAGATGTTTATGCGAGGGTCGATATCCTCGTAGCTGATCCAGCTGTTGGTGTCATGTTTCCAGAGGTGTTTCCATTTTTTGAATCCTTTGTTCCATAGCTTCTTGGCATTATGAGTGTTCCACGGTTCCACACTCCTGATGCCATGAATCGGAAACCAGATAGAATCGTTTTGTCTGATTCCGGCCGCCCACTTCCAGTCCTCACTAATTCTTGTGAAGCTTTTGACTTTATTCCAGCCCTTCCAAAGAGAGCAGACAAGGTTGGAGCCTTTCGGGAAGACAGGTATCGGGGAGAATAGCAGTGTCATGATGTCAAGGTTTTTCCAGTTCGGGAACCCCGTGAGGGCCAACTCATTTTTGTTTCTGAAGATCAGCTTGGCCCACGAGGCCTCCCTATTACACCAAGCTTTAATCATCCATTTGGCTGCCAGTTTGTTAGCCATACACCCAATATCTAGGATGCCAAGCCCCCCGCTATCTCTAGGGCTGGTGCAGATGGCCCATTTGATTTTAGGCACCCCCCTTCTGTTATGATCACCCGTCCAGAGAAAGTTTCTCCAGATGCTATTCAGTTTGGACAGGCCTTGCTCATTCGGTCTCCAGCAAGAAAGGAAATAGATGGTAGACGAGAGGAGGAACGTGTTGATAACCATCGCCCGTCCAGCTAGATTGATTTGCATGCCTCTCCAGTAATTGAGCTTGTTTTCAAGTTTGGCCAGCACCCAGTTCCATCGCTGCTCCATAGAGACGCCAAACCCCAAGGGGATTCCTAGCAGCCGAAAGATTTGGCCCTGCGGAATGATTTGGCAGCCATGATCAATGAGAGGGCCAGGTTGGTGTCCCACAATGGCCCTAAAGGCGGTCTTGTTGTGGTTGATTTTGGATCCAGAGGCCTCACAAAAGGTATGAAGGCACCTCCAGAAAGTCTCCAGGCTGGTATTATCATTGTGAACGAGCGCGTTCATATCGTCGGCAAAAAGTCTCATGATGATTTGACTGCATGGAAACCTATTTAATTTCTAAGTGTTGAGTTTTAACAGGTGGCACACATGTATTGGAACCATAGCGCAACAACAGTTATGTCAACAAAGGCCGCCTCCAACAGGAGTAACATACACGAAATTCGGTGGATTTCCAGGAGATGATCCGGATGCTCACGTACGCACTTTCGAGATAAGTTATGCAGTTCTTAACCATCCACCGGATCAGGCGTATAAGGCCATTGTTTTTCAATCCACATTGGTTAATGAAGCACCTAGATGGCTTACGAAATACGATATTAATCATTTCGGTACCTATGACGCAGTACGAGACGCTTTTCTGCAACGATTCAGGCTAAATAAGAATCCCGCCGAAATCTTTGATTATTTACAAAACAACCGACAAAAGGCAAATCAGACTGTCCAGGAGTATGCTACACTCTTTAGAACACACTTGCGGCAGATACCACAGGCCCACGCTAACTTACTTGATGATATCATCACTCAGTGGTTCATCAATGGCTTAACCCCACAACTGAAACAGATCATGATCATAAGATGTGTCGGAGCTATGATGCTGGATGCAGTCATTGCCATGGCTCTACAACTGGAATCGAAGGTCGGTGGATTTATAGAAGATCTGGAGTGGTTAAAAACAAACAAAACTATGGCTGAAGACATAACCAGACAAGTATATTGCATCACATGCAAAAATTCAGGTCATACTAGTGCCAATTGTGCACTAAATCAAACATTTTGCGCTATCTGCAACACTGCCAAACACACCACCGGAAACTGTGTTTACAACGCTAGAATACAGGGAACAACAACGGTCAATGCAGTTATACAAGAACATGGACAGCCAGCGAATCACTATGTGCCTCCGCAATTGAGAAACAATCAACCTCAAGGATATCGGAACTACGGAGGACAGAGAAACAACAATTTTAATACAAACCGCTGGCAGAACGGACCACCACCGGAAAATCCCAATCTACCACCACCACGCTGTCATTTTTGCGGCGAATTCGGACACATCAGAAGATTTTGCAAAGATGCAGCTGAGTATGATCAAAGGAAGAAGGAGCGACAAAACCCAATTGCCAACATGGTACAAATCACACCAGTAGAAACACAGACTGCTACAGTCCAGACCCGATCCGGTAAACAAGTGGAGTCGGCAGCATAAATATTCGAACCTGGGATACGAGAACAACATAAGATGTATGACAAGACTAGTCACTGGACCGCAACTGAACCACCAGTATTCCCGGAACCTATTCCGGTGACTCAGGCTTCGTCAACAAAGGAAGGAACGCAACAAAAGGAAGCAACAACGGAGCCATCATCAGCAGTAGGCATAACAACAGATACTTCTGCATCAGCGGAGACCTCCAGTTCAAAGGAGCAGGACAACCAATCTCAACAGGCCTAGGAAATTTTATCCAAGGCATCTATCACCCTGCCTCTAGGCCAAATTCTGGCATTAATACGTGGGATTCGACAACAGTTCTAGCAACAGTTCAGTCCGATGCCTTCTTGTATTCCGGCAACAGCAGCAGTTCAACCGGAACCTGATTCTACCGTCGATCATTCGGTTCCCTTGATTACAGTATGGTACAAGAATCATAAGATTACGCAGGTATTGATTGATGGAGGATCTGGTGTTAACATTGCAACTGCAGCCTTATGCAAAAGGTTAGGATGGACCGAAATCGAAACAGTTCAATTTTTTGTCAGAATGGAAGATCAATCTAGAGTCCATCCCGTAGGACTTGTGCGGAATGTACCCATTACTTTACAAGGTACGACCTTCAAAATGAACTTTGTTATACTAGATCTGCCAGAATCCACTTTGGATTACAACCTTCTTTTCGGCCGACCTTAGCTGAAGCATGCGAAGGTAATACAGGACTGGTCTGCACAAGAGCTTACGTTCAAAGATGCTAGATATGTGGTAAGATTAGATGCTGTACAACCTTGCGAACTTCACGCCAGACCATATTTTGCTGAACCAGTCCACATGTTAGATGGACTATCAGATGATGAAGAAGAGGAATTTCTGAAGAATAACGCTGATTTAATGTCTGTAGGAACTGTTGATCTACAGTCTGTTTTAGATAATTGGAACACTTCAGTTTGTACAATCGTACCTATCATCGAAAAAACTAAGCAGGAAGATACTGTCCCAACACATGACGATGAATTACAATCGCTGTTCAAGACAATAGACGATACAGAGAAACCGCAATAGTTTTATGTCCCCGAAGACCAGTTGACCACGTACAATCTAGGAGACGAAGATCATGCGCGACCTGTAAAGATAAGGCAAAACTTATCGGAATCATTTAAAGCTGACTTGATTCAACTTCTTCGCGAATTCTCAGACATCTTTGCATGGGATTACAAAGATATGAAAGGATTAGATACGCGCATCTATCATCATAAAGTTATGTTGAAGCCTAAAGCTAAACTGAACAAACAGCCCGGCTACCGGATGAATCCCAATTATGCATCACAGGTAAAAGCCAAACTTGATAGATTATTAAAAGTCGGATTCATCGTACCAGTAGAACATGCTGAATGGATTTCACCAATTGTGATCGTGCCAAAGAAAAATAAGCAACTACGAATCTGTGTAGACTACCAGAAATTAAACGCAGCAACAGTACCAGATCCTTTCCCGATCCCCTTTCTGGATACAATGCTCGATAGGGTAGCAGGTCATGAGATGTATTCATTCTTAGACGGATACAGTGGTTACAATCAGGTTAGAATGGCCGAAGCAGATATACCAAAAACTGCATTCATTACCAATTGGGGTGTCTTTGCTTGTACGGTAATGTGGTTTGGATTGAGAAACGCACCAAGCACATTTCAAAGATGCATGGAAGAGATTTTTCCTCCTTATCTTACTTCATTTATGCAAGTATACCTCGATGATTTTTCCATTTTCGGTAAGCTGATAGCACACTTGTTCCATTTACGGTGCTGCTTTCAGAAATGCAGAGAATATAGACTTTGTCTTAACCCAAACAAATCTATGTTTGCGTTTTCGTGTGGTAAACTACTTGGTCATATTGTATCTGCCCAAGGTATCCGAGTAGACCTAGATAAGATTTCGGCAATTTTAGAAGCCCTTGTACCCGCTACTCCAAAAGAAGTAATGCGTTTCATGGGTCAAGTACGGTGGCATTGTTGGAGCAAGTCTATGACAAGCCTAAGTATTGGCTTGAGTCTCACAAAGTCTTAGAAGAAGCTTTAAAAAGAAGACTATGTAAAGTTCACTTGTGAACTACCTCTTGTAACTTTTGAAGAGTTTACTTAATGTAAAAGTAAGAGAATCTTAAGTGGTTGAGTCCACTTGATCAAGAATGGAAAGAGGAGCCACGAATTCGTGATTTGTGGTAGGTAGAGAATCAAATCAATCATTGATTGATTGGAGAGTGATTGAGGGAAGTTAGCCTCCCAAACTCAACTATAAATAGATGGCAGTTTTAGTCGTGGTTAGTGAGACCTATGTGAAGACCTCCAAGAGCTGAGCTTTATGCCATATCAAGGTGTGATTACAAGGCACACATATGTATCAGTAAGTCATTGTATTGTACAAGCAATATACTTTCATTTTCATGATTATTTGAGTTCATCTTTCCATGTTCTTGTGAAGTGTACTACTCACTGCCATTACTCTCAGTTTTCTCAGTCAGCTTGCAGAGATGTTTTCTCTAAGCTTGGTGCATGATTTTCAGTGATTTAACTTGGTAAAGTTAGCTCTATAAGTCTACTACATGCTCACAAAGTTTCATGTCATTTGGATGTTGCAGTCTTCAGTTATGTTCATTTGAAGTCAACAGGGTCTGTTCATCTTCACTTCTCTGTCAGGTACCCGACTTTTTGACTCATCGTGTCAGAGCCATTTCTCAGTGGTTACGTATCCAAATTCAGTGATTTAAAGCTTGTTGGATTTAGCTTACTGTCTAGTATAACCATACAAATTTTCATAATCATTGGATTTATACATTTTGAGTTATGGTGCTTTTTGTGCTCACTGGTCTATTTCTGTAGCAACCCGTGAAAATCGGGATGATGTCATCACTTGTTAAAACTCATTCTCAGTGTGTGCTTTGTTATTTTTGATGCGATTACTCTTGAAAGTTAGATCTTTAAGTTTCCTAGACTTCCCCAAGAGGAATTGAGCTAATTGCTGCTGTGATCAGAGAATTATGTAAAACACTGGACAAGTGTATGAACCAAGAATAGCAAGTTTTCACCTCTGAGCTAACTCCAACTTATCTGTTTTGATCTATCTTTTTGAGAGTGATCTTCCAAGGTACATAGGGTGTCTAATACATCCATTGGCAAGCTAAAAGGGCCCACCATATACTCGTGGAGTTCATTTGGCTGGTGTAGATAAAGGATTTTGCAACACCTCTTCATCTTCAAACACATACTTATCCATCTCTTCACAGTGGTATCAGAGCAAGGTTGGACAACATGGCAGATGGATTTCCTTCATCAGTTGACAAATTGGACAAAGGTAACTACTCAGCTTGGTCATTAAGAATGGAAGCTTATCTCCAAGGTAGAAGTTTATATGGTTATGTGGCTGGAGATGAAGTTATGCCAAGTTTCAGGAACAAAAGTCAACCAACACAAGAAGAGCAAGAAAGATTGAGCACATGGTGCTCCAAGGATGCACTTGCAAGGTCTTATCTCCTAAACTCTATCTGAGATTTTTTGTTGCCTCACATTAGTTGTAAGACATCTCAGGAAGTGTGGGATGCACTTGAAGCTTTCTTTTCTTCAAGTACCAAAGCTAGGAAGCATCAACTATGGCTGGATTTCACAACTCTCAAGAAGGCTCCCAAACAAAATGTGACTGATTTTGTCAGAAAGCTCAAGGACATAGCGGATCAGTTGGGAAGCATTGGAGAGGTAATAGATGAAGAGCAAATTGTAAGGCAGGTCATCAATGGCTTGAAGGCAGATGATAAGTGGGAAGCATTCACCACAGCTATGGATTTGTACATGGACATGCATGTACCTGATTTCAACACACTCATTGGACAACTACTTACTCAAGAGGCAAAGCTTATCAAAAATGGAGAAAGCTCTAAAGGTAATCAATCTTCAGCTTTATACACGGATAAAAGCAAGTCTAAAGATAACAAAGGAAAGGCAAAGAAAGTGGATGATGAAGCAGGTACATATCAAGCTAACTATGCAGGTAGAGGAAGACATGGCAGAGGTAGAGGAAGAGGAGGTAGACAAGGCAGGGGGAGATCCCAAGACTCCAACTCATGTTCTATTTGTGGATTAACCAATCATACAACTGAAAATTGCTTTAGGAATTCCAGGAATCAAAGAGGCAGAGGATACAATAGAGGAAGTTATGGCTACTCAAGAGGAAGGTTCAACAACTACCATGGCAACTACAACAACTACAATCATTCAAACTATCAAGGAGGCTACAAAGGAAGGAGAGACTACAATAACTACACAGAAGACTCAAACAAAGAGGATTCATTATTGATCATGAACATGGCTATGCCACAAGGTAAATCTGATGAGCATGTTTTCTACATAGATTCAGGTTGTTCAAATCATGTGGCAGGAAATGTGGCACTCCTATCAGATTTAGAAGATCCAAGGAATAAGCATGAGGTACAAACAAGAGATGATACAAAACATCCTGTGGAGAAAATAGGCAATGTCAAAGCACCTGATGGAAACATCAACCTACTCAGTAAGGTACTCTATGTCCCTACCATTACAAAGAATTTGATAAGTGTTGGGCAGATAGTAGAGAAAGGGTTGCAAGTCAGGTTCACAAAAGCAGGAGCATTTGTTGAAGATCCAAGTCAAGGATTCATAAGAATTGCAAAAGGTGAAAAGACAGGTAGATTGTTCACATTTGAATTACAGGACACTATAAACATTGCTCTCTTTAATTATGGTAGTCAGACACTCACAGAATTGGAAGTATGGCACAAAAGGTTAGCACATATTGGTGAAAGGTCATTAAAGCAAATCTGCAGGGAACAAAGTGTACTTGGACTTCCTAATTTGTCAAAACAACATATGATTTATAAGTGTAGTGCTGTCAATTTGGAAAGTCTCACAGGTTACCATTCATGAAGAAAGGTTATATGCATGGAGATCTCTTGGAGTTGGTTCATACAGATGTATGGGGACCTAGCAAGGAAGCTTCAATATCTGGATCAAGGTATTATGTTTCCTTTATTGATGATTGCAGCAGATGGACTATCCTATTCTTTATGAAACACAAAGATGAAGTTTTTTCATGTTTCAAAAGATATTTGGCTCTTGTGGAGAATCAAACAGGTAAATCACTAAAAATGCTAAGGTCAGATGGAGGGGGAGAATACTTCTCCCATGAGTTTGATTCTTTTCTTCAAGAAAGAGGAATCAAAAGAGAGGTAACTACAAGGTACACTCCTGAGCAAAATGGAGTGGCAGAAAGGAGGAATAGGACAATTGTTGAAGCTGCAAGGTCTATGTTAAATGAAAAGCATTTACCTAATTACTTATGGGCTGAGGCTGTTTCTACAGCCAGTTACTTGATTAACAGGTTGCCTTCAAAATCCCTTGATGGGATGACTCCATATGAGGCTTGGAATGGAAGAAGACCAAGCTTAGATCATTGTAAAATTTTTGGATGTATTGCTTTTCCTCATGTTCCTTCACAGGTTAGAGGCAAGATGGATCCAAAGGCAGAAAGGTGTGTATTTATTGGATATGACAACAATCAAAAGGGCTACAGGTTATACAACCCTACCAACAAAGGATTCTTGGTAAGCAGAGATGTAATTTTTGATGAGAACAATTCATGGTATGAAGATTCATGCAGGAAGGTCAATTTACCATATAATCTTGAAGAAGATTTTCCAAAGCTTGGTAGAGAACAACCGAAGATTGAAGAACAAGACACCTTAGAGGATGATGAAGAATCTCAGATGGAAAAGATCAAAGCATGGAAGTCTAAAGGTAAAGCAAAATTGCAGGAACTTGGACATGAGGCAGAATCATCACATCATGGCCTAAGAAGATCTATGAGGGAAAAGAAAAAACCAGAAAGGTATGGGTTTGACACCTCATTAGTAACTAAACATTCTATCTACATAGCAGAGGACATAAACCAAGAGGAGCCATCATCATTTGAAGAGGCCAAAGCAAAAACAGAATGGAAGCATGCAATGAAGGAAGAGATCGAAGCACTTGAGGAAAACAACACTTGGGATTTGGTGCCCAAGACTTCATCCATGAAGGTAATAGGCTCAAGATGGGTCTATAAACTCAAGAAGAATTCTGATGGTTCAATTAACAGGTATAAGGCAAGGCTTATAGCAAAAGGCTTTGCACAAACTCAGGGAATTGATTATGAGGAGACCTTCTCTCCTGTGGCAAAGATGCCTACTATTAGGGTTTTGCTTAGTATTGCCTCTTCCAAGAATTGGAAGATACTTCAACTAAATGTAAAGAATGCATTCTTGAATGGTCGGATAAAAGAAGAGGTATATATGGCACAACCACCTGGTTTTGAGAATCAAGTTTATCCTGATTATGTGTGTAAACTTAACAAAGCATTGTATGGTCTCAAGCAAGCTCCAAGAGCTTGGAATTTCAGGCTTGTTTCATTCTTGCAGGACAAAGGCTTTCAACCAAGCAAGGCAGATCCTTCACTCTTTATTAAAAAAAGTAATTCTGAGATCATCTACCTATGTGTATATGTAGATGATATTATATTGACAGGAAATGATGTAGATGGTATGAAGAAGATCAAAGATCAGATGAGAGATGAGTTCAAGATAAGTGATTTGGGTTCACTTACCTACTTCCTAGGTTTGGAAGTTGTCTACAAAGATCATGGTTTGTTTCTCACTCAAAGAAAGTACATTAAGGACATGTTGGCAAAATTCAAGATGCAAGATTGTAAGATTGCAGGTACTCCAATGGAGGTCAATCACAAATTGAGCTCACATGAAGGTGAACTCATAGAGGACATCACATCATATCAAATTCTAGTGGGTAGTCTCAATTATGCCACATTGACAAGAGTAGATATATGTTACAGTGTGAGTGTGCTAAGTCAATTTATGCACACACCAAGGAAACCACATATGGATGCTGCCAAAAGGATTCTCAAGTATCTCAAAGGAACCATAAATGAAGGACTTTATTATCCTTATGTATCTGATTTAGGTTTGAAGCTATTTTCTGATGCAGATTGGGCTGGCTCCAAGGAAGATAGAAGGAGCACTTCAGGTTATCTTACCTTTGCAGGTTCAAAGCTTATTTCATGGTCATCCAAGAAGCAACCCACAGTTGCTATCTCTTCTACTGAAGCTGAATATAGAGGTCTTGCCATAGCTACACAAGAAGCTATGTGGATGAAGACATTGTTCAAAGATCTTGGATTGGAGTTTGGAACTCCAACTATTTTTGGTGACAATATGAGTTCTATTCATTTGGCTGCTAATCCTATTTTTCATGCAAGGACTAAACATATTGAAGTTCATTATCACTATGTACGAGAGAAGGTTCTAAGCAAAGAGATTCAAATATCATATGTGTCCACTCATCAACAATGTGCAAATATTCTAACCAAAGCATTGGATGGTACAAAGCTTTGCAAATTCAAGGCTATGATAGGTTTGCAGGTAATCTTGGAAGATTGAAGACCTCAAGCATACTTGGCTTGAGGGGGAGCTGTTGGAGCAAGTCTCTGACAAGCCTAAGTATTGGCTTGAGTCTCACAAAGTCTTAGAAGAAGCTTTAAAAAGAAGACTATGTAAAGTTCACTTGTGAACTACCTCTTGTAACTTTTGAAGAGTTTACTTAATGTAAAAGTAAGAGAATCTTAAGTGGTTGAGTCCACTTGATCAAGAATGGAAAGAGGAGCCACGAATTCGTGATTTGTGGTAGGTAGAGAATCAAATCAATCATTGATTGATTGAAGAGTGATTGAGGGAAGTTAGCCTCCCAAACTCAACTATAAATAGATGGCAGTTTTAGTCGTGGTTAGTGAGACCTATGTGAAGACCTCCAAGAGCTGAGCTTTATGCCATATCAAGGTGTGATTACAAGGCACACATATGTATCAGTAAGTCATTGTATTGTACAAGCAATATACTTTCATTTTCATGATTATTTGAGTTCATCTTTCCATGTTCTTGTGAAGTGTACTACTCACTGCCATTACTCTCAGTTTTCTCAGTCAGCTTGCAGAGATGTTTTCTCTAAGCTTGGTGCATCATTTTCAGTGATTTAACTTGGTAACGTTAGCTCTATAAGTCTACTATATGCTCACAAAGTTTCATGTCATTTGGATGTTGCAATCTTCAGTTATGTTCATTTGAAGTCAACAGGGTCTGTTCATCTTCACTTCTCTGTCAGGTACCCGACTTTATCACTCATCTTGTCAGAGCCATTTCTCAGTGGTTACTTATCCAACTTCAGTGATTTAAAGCTTGTTTAATTTAACTTACTGTCTAGTATAACCATACAAATTTTCATAATCATTGAATTTCTACATTTTGAGTTATGGTGATTTTTCTGCTCACTAGTCTATTTCTGTAGCAGCCCGTGAAAATCGTGATGATGTCATCACTTGTTAAAACTCATTCTCAGTGTGTGCTTTGTTATTTTTTATGAGATTACTCTTGAAAGTTAGCTCTTTAAGTTGCCTAGACTTCCCCAAGAGGAATTGAGCTAATTGCTGCTCTGATCAGAGAATTATGTAAAACACTAGACAGGTGTATGAACCAAGAATAGCAAGTTTTCACCTCTGAGCTAACTCCAACTTATCTGTTTTGATCTATCTTTTTGAGAGTGATCTTCCAAGGTACATAGGGTGTCTAATACATCCATTGGCAAGCTAAAAGGGCCCACCATATACTCCTAGAGTTCATTTGGCTGGTGTAGATCAAGGATTTTGCAACACCTCTTCATCTTCAAACACATACATATCCATCTCTTCACAGGCATGGCAAACACTTACGGTGGCTTGCTCATCTAGCTGTACCACTGAACAAGCTAATCACAAAAACTCCCCAACAGTTCGAATGGACTCAAGAATGCCAAACTACATTTGATTGACTCAAGTATTTATTGACGCAGGCCCCAATCTTACAACCACCGGACTGGGACAATCCGTTCCATGTTTTTGTCGACGCTTCAGATATTGCGATTGGCAGTATTCTGATGCAGCAAACACATAAGTGGTTTCGCCCCATTTATTTTGCCAGCAGGAGGCTTGCACTTGCAGAAAAGAACTATTCTACCACCGAAAGAGAATGTCTAGGATTAATTTACTCCATCAAAAAATTCAGACATTATCTACTAGGCCGAAAATTCACCTTCCATGTGGATCACGCTGCCCTCGTCTATCTAGTAAGACAACAGCATTTAGGCGGACGATTAGCACGATGGGTGCTACTCTTGCAGGAATTCGACTATGAAGTCATCCACCGACCCGGAAATGCACATGCCTTAGCAAATTTCTTATCTCGCCTAGATTCCGGTGAAGCCCTGATAGGTATAGATGACACGACTCCAGCGATCTATAGTTCTGAGCCACTAATTGATGAGACTGCGGAATCACAAGCACCACCTACATATTACAATCAGATTCTAACTTTTCTCACCGAAGGATGCTTTCCATCCGAGACAGCCAAGGCAGTCCGAAGGGAAATGTCAGTCTTTAGTCGCCAATTCCGGTTAGTTGCTGGAGAACTATATTATGTAGACCACACCGGAATCCTACTTCGCTGTGTCCCTCCGCATGAAATTAACTCAGTCATCACGATGGCTCACTCGACCCCTACTAGTGGTCACTTTGCCACATATTTGACTCACAGGAAAATTTTGCAAGGAGGTCTCTGGTGGCCAACTATGTACAGAGATGTGGCCCAATTTGTCAAACACTGCGATAACTATCAAAGGTCTGGACAACCGCTACAACGGCACTTCTTTCCCTTACAGCCAGTCATGCCATTAGAACCATTTCAGAAATGGGGATTAGATTTTATAGGTCCAATCACACCTCCAGCAGTCTTCAGTAACAATAGATACATACTAACCTGTACAGACTACGCAACCAGATGGGTAGAAGCTTGGGCTTTACGGTCGGCTACAGCGGTTGCAGTAGCAAAGTGCCTGCTGAATGATGTCTTTCCATGTTTTGGCTTACCACTGGAAATTGTCTCAGATCAAGGTACTCACTTTGTAAATCAATTAATGAAGGTACTCACCCAATCCTTCCAGGTGACACACAAACTCAACTCTCCGTATTACCCTCGTGCCAATGGTTTGGCCAAAAGTACAAACAAATCACTATTGAATATCCTCCGGAAACTGATCATGGAAGCACCGGAAAGATGGGATCAACTACTACCGCAGTCTTATGGGCATACCGAACTACATATAAGGTAACAACAGGCTTGACACCCTTCAAACTAGCTTATGGCTTAGAAGCAATAGCACCCATGGAAGTAGTCATCCCAAGTCTGCGTGTAGCAATCACTCAAAAGATGCTACCGGAAGATTCGCTGACAGCACGAATGGACGCACTCAGAGAACTTGATGAGCACCGATGGCTCAGCTTTTTAACCATGCGCGAAGTACAACTAAGGCAAGCCAAGACACACGATCGATATTTGAAAACTCCAATCTTTTCGGTAGGTCAGCTCGTACTCTTCTACAACGCAAAGTCGGATAGAGCAGCAGGAAAGTTCAAACTATGATGGTTCGGCCCTTTCAAAATCTCAGAACAAATCGGTCCGGTGACTTTTCGGTTGACTACGTTGATCGGAAATCCACTCCCAAAAGTAATCAATGGGTCGAAGCTGCGGCCATATCATCACGCCCCTAGCCCGCATTAAATTTTTCAGCGGTGGACCGCGTTTTGTTTAATCTTTTCCTTTTTTTTTCTTTCTTCTTTTTATAAATAGCCGTGTTTTGAAAAATCTTTATGTTACAAGCCGCCCCCTTACCAGTCACTCAAGTACGCCCGCCTGCATGAAAACAAGTATCACTCCCGCACCGCACAATGATACCCAACCCCCTTTCCCACCCCACCGTATTGTTCCTATTTAACTCTTTAGGCAACGCCAAACATCGCTACTGTGGTGAGTGTTAGTGTTCTGTGTGACCCTTGTGCTCTGTATTCGTGTTCATAGTCTGTATCAGCAATCGCCATGAAAGCACTAGCAAACTACGCTGCCTTCCGCGATGGTATCCCTACCGAGGTAGGTGAATACCTGTGTTGCAGAGGGTTGGCCAACTTCGCTGAGTTGCCCTGGCACTCAGTGGAAGCCCATCCCTTCTTCGCGCAAATCATCTCTGCCATCGCCCAATCCCCCGCCACCGAACGCCAATGGGTTTTCCCTTCACTACCCTCCAGAACCGTCATCACCTTCCCAGCCTTTTCTAAAGCTTTCCGCCTCACCCCGCAAGACCGAGAAAATGGCCCTAGTATCCCCCTCGCCCGCATGACCGAACTATTCCCCCGCTCTTCCTCCAACGAGTTCGCTATTCTCTGCCGTCCTGAACCCGAACGATCCGCCCTACAATTCCTAGTCGCCATCCTCAACCTGCAGAAGCGCACCTACGGCATCTCCCGACCCTTCTATTCCACCTTAGATTTAGCAGCCCGAGAACCCGTCAACTTCGCCTCTTATTTTTTCCATAGAATTCATAAAGAGTAGCCATAGTGAAGCAAGTAAATAAGGGAACCACCCCGCGCTCTCGCCTTCCCCATATCATATCATTCCTCTTCCCAGCCATCCTCGCCGCACAACCACCACCCCAAGGTCCCGTACTTAGGCACGAAGAATCAGTCCAACCACTCGAGGCCGATGAAGAAGAAGAGGAGGAGATCAACCAACTCTTTCGCAATAAGAGAATCCGGATCAGCTCTTCAGAAAGCGAAGCACAAGGATCCGCCGGAAAGGATTAGGACACCCGAAACGAAGAACAAGAAGAGACCTTCCACGACACAGCCACTTCCATCCACAACGAATCATCGGCCGATTACCATGACCAGCAGAATCACCCAGAAACAGAACCAGTCTCAACCAAAGAAGCATCAGAACGACGAGAAGACGAACAGCAAGTGGCCAACAGCGCACTCAACACCCTCCTGAAGGCCGTAGAATCCACCATCGCCCACAATACAAGTGAACACCAACCCATCCATCAGGTAACTCATCCTGCATCCCCTGGTCCTCAATCCCCACCAGTCAACCCTCTTCCCCCGCCAATTTCCGAATCCTCTTCATCCTCCCCCAATTATTCACCCCCGACATCCCCCCAAATCCACACCCAAACCTCTACGCCACCACCACACCCACTTCTCCTTCCCTCCGTTCCGGTCTTTTCCGAACTGGCCGCCATGGGCCAAATGCTCATTACCCTTTCACAACAACTTCCGGTACAGCTGAGTGAAGTCACGAACACGATTCGGCAAGATCTACAGCACAAAGTCGACCTCCTGGAAGCCAACATCATCCCTCTCCAAGAAGAAGTTGATGCAGTAAAAGTAGAGAATCATCAATTACAGACGCAATTAGCAGACCTCCAAGCACAGTTTTCGGCACAAGAGGCCTTCATATAGCAAAGGGATGCAGAACTGGAGCAGCTTGCCGCCAAAGACGAGCTATTACACGCAGCACACAAAGAAATACGGGAATTAAAGACCGCACTCCAAGAAAAAGAAGACATCAGCTCATCCCTCGAGGAATTGGTCAAGGAAACAAAAGCACAATTGCAAGAGACAATCCAGAAAAATCAAGACCAACAGAGAGAAGCGGAACAAATCAAAGACGAGCTACGAAGAGCCCAGGAATGTTTGGATGAGGTGAACAGAATGGAGAACGCGATGCCTACTACAGAACAATCGAATTTCAGAACCAGCAACTCGAGCGACTCGATAATCAATTACGAAATCAGCAGGAACAAGTCACGGATATGCAAACAAAAGTCACCGAAATGAAGACATCCCGCGACGCTGCATTATCCAACGACTTCTATATACAAGAGGCCTTCCTACTGAACCAGGCTGAAATTTTGTTAACCCAAGCCATAGCTCTTAGCTCCGTTAGAACGGACGCCCAGTTATTAGAACCAACCACTTTAGTTCAGATGATAGAAACCATTAAAAAGAAAATTACCCAAACGTTTAGGCTCGCCCGAAATATGTACTTAGAAGGACTCGTCACAGAACCATAGGAACCTACGGGTTCGAGTCCACCGTGCGTGCCAGTGTTAGATGGCCGCCGAATAAGGAAAAATGTACTAGGACAGGCGTCTTAAATATAAAAGAACCTTTCGGGAAACACGCAGGTAACTAAAGATTCGCGCACACTTGTAAAAAAATCTTCTATATAAGGCAATGAGAAAAGAGTGGCCGAGAGCCCGTTTTTGGAATTGTGAGCATACTGGTTGAATCTGTGTGTAGATGAGAAGATTGAGCTCGGCTCTGTTCTGTTCGTATGTGTCTATTCTACTATTCTCCCTGTAGTGCAGAGTTACGATTCGGTAGTCTTGTGTTGTGAATCTGTTTGGTGATAGTTATATGCGGTTCTGGATTTTATTACGGAATAAGTGTTGTTCATCAGTCTTCTATTGACAAGGGACTGTGTAAGGCCGAAGCGCACTATTTACGTGTTAGCATTTTTCTGTTAAGTGACCAGGTTCGATACAATAGTCTGCGTTCACTGTGGATTCCGATCCGAGGAAGGACTCGTATCGGTAAGGGTCTGTACACAAATGGAAACAATGATAAGTTCGTGACGAATCGACTGTTGGTAGGAACTTGTTGCTTGAGTTTGGCATACGGTAAGTTTTCATACCTTCGATTATAGCTATCGGTTGTATTATTGTTCGGTATACCTCCCTGTCATGAAGAGGTGCATATTGAGTAGCATTCGGTTAATGAAGTTGAGTATTCTATTAGTTATAAGTCAGAATCGGACTATTGCTCTGTTACTATAGCAGATCCAGTCCGGAAGTTCTAGGTCCCAGTACGCCGAACAGTTATGAGTGTTCAGAGTCAAGTATTGAGCTAAGACGCGATAGAGCATTTATGATTGTGTGAGAAGTTGGGAAAATAGTACAGGGCCTCTGTCTAACAGACCCCTACCACTCCCAAGAACCCACGTGGCTGAGAGTTAAGGTACTTTTAATTATCACGGTAGTAGTGATCAGATCAACCAGTTAACCTGTACACGGAAGAATAGAGAGTTGGGTATGCCCAACATTCTAAAGTATTCGAAGTCCGAAATTAGAAGTCTGTAGCCTTTAGCGGCTAACACATGCTTAAATATTCCGAAAATTTTGGACTTAGAACCATTTTTAGGACCATCATTTTTATCACTTGTAATTGTTCACAAAATGATTGCTCCTACATCATCTACATTTGTATCCACATGATTGCAACTCCATTTGTATCCAAGAGGCACTTCATTTCCAGTTTATTTCCATTTTATATTGTATCTCTTTTGTATTTGGGTACCTTGCCATTTGCATCTACCATTTTATTCATTCTCCTGTGGGGGGAATTATCCCACATGAGATGTGCTTTGGAGAGCACCTTGCAAATCTATATAAGGACGGTCTCTCCCCCATTTGTACTTGGTTAGAAGCTTGAGGATCCTACTCCATGCTCTTGAAAGGATCATTTCTAATCCATGTGAGTTTACCCATTTCTTGGTCTACTCACCTTGAGTCTCTCACACTCTATCTTTTGTGGGTACACTCTTCTTTTCATTTTGTTTCCATGTGTGTACTCTCTACATGGTATCAAAGTGCTAGGTAGAGGTCTTAGTGGTGTGTTTGGTGGTGGTTTTGGTGGTGATTTTGGTGGTTGTGGTGCTTTACTTTGGTGGTGTGGGTTCTCCTCATTGAGAGATGTCTTTTTCCATCAATTTTTTGGGACTCACTTTGCCCATTTGCCTACCCTTCGACCCCTCTTCTTCATCTTTTTACACTCGGTTGGCCTCATTTTGTCCATTTGTCCACCCTCCCACCCCTCTTCTTCATCATTTTCCCACCCATTCACCCATGTACTTTGTGGTTTTTGAAGTTGTATATGGTCACTTTTAAGCAACGAGTTTGCATCTCATCTCTTCTTGATGTGTTTATAAACACTTTGCGATGCAAATCGCTATTTTGTATTTTGTTTTATAACTCATTGTCATTTTCAATTGCCCATAAGCACTCTGTCTTGTATACATTGATAGTTCATCTATATTATAGGGTAAAGTACTTTGTATCACTTCATCTTGCAAAGTGATATGTGCGCATAGTATCTCATGTACCCATCCTATATCCACATCCTCTTATCATTTTCTCTGTAGCAACTTCCAACATAGTCAAAAGTCGAACGGGTTGCATTTTGTGTATCAAAAGAAGAATGGGGAAGTAACATTTTGCATTCTGTGTCTAAGCAAACAATATGCTTGGGAGTGTAATAATAATAAGAACAATCCAAAGCCTATCTTCTGTTACTTTTGCACCTTCTTGGAAGCCTTCTAACACTGTCTAATCATGCATTTGAACTAAGCATATCACCATTCCGAAGGTAATTCTAAGCTTAGCAAGTTAGCATCTGCGCTTGCTGGGCACTTTCAAGCTTACATTTTAGCCATCCATGACCATCAACCACTATTGTTCTCACGGCAATCATGATGTACCGATGGTATGATAGATTTGAAGAGCAATGTGGTGTGTAATGAGAACTTGAGAGGATGCACTACAATAATTGCCCACTACAAAAGATGGCGGCGTAGGCCTTGGAGATTCTCCGACAAGTGCATGAACACTCAACGATCGGAGGACTCTAATGCCCATAGATAGAAAGCTCACCATATTCGGGGCATAAATTCCATATTTGGGGTGGACAGACATAGCAGACAAGTGAAGCATCTCCGGCCTATCAACCTCCTACCATCATCACACCGAAACAGAGAGAAAGAAACAGAGACTGCATTCTAGTCTTTGTGCACAACATTTCCTTTGTGCCTTTTTTGTTGCGGAGAGAGAGAGAGAGAGAGAGAGATAGAGTAAGAGAGAAAAGCTCTATCTATAGTTGGGTTCACGGACATTCTAACGGCCCTGCTCGAGCCCGAAAGAGAAATAGGGAGGAAGAAAAAGAACTCTATTGTGCAGCTGATGTAACTAGTCACAGCAAGGAGCGAAGACTTCCTTTCAACAAAGACTCGAAGACTCGAAGAGAGAGAGAAGAAGAGTGCATTAGGAGCTGCAATTATCTATTGGAAGATTGCATCTTCTATGAGATAGAGAGCAGCTTCCTCAAGTTGCTCTTCTACAGCAACGACATCTGAGACTCAAAAGCATTTCTATGAGATAAAGAGCAACTTCCTCAAACTGCTCTTCTACAGCAACGACATGTGAGACTCAAAAGCATGTCATATTTCCCTATTCAACACCATTTGCTTTGTTTTGTGATGAAACGAAGCCATTACAGTGCCTGAGCGCGCCATATTCTCTTGCCAGTTGCATTTTGAATTCAGATATGATGCAATCTATACTAAGTCCATTGCATTTGGTCCTGCATTTGAGAATTCTAAATTTTGCAACTCGTTTACTCTCGATGCACTTGGCAGATTTTAGAAGTGCAATCCACTCTGGAATCACGGGTTTAATTCAGAATATCATGTGAAAAGGGAATCTACCGGCATTTGTTTTAGACTAAAGGGATCTCATCACTGGTGTAAAAATCTTCACCTTAGTATCATTCATAAAAGGTCTTGACATTTCCTTATATGGATCAGCTTCTCCAACAACAGACCTCATTTTAAGGGATATATAGAAGACATTCATTTCGGTGAAGAAAGTGAAGGGTCCTAAGGTAGTAAGGAGTTTAAGTCCTATACCTTTCATTATTCACTTTCACAACTTCTATTAGAATTCCTAAAAGGTTCATTTTGGATTAATCCAAGGGTTTACAACCTTACTTTCTAGAACTCCATTTGGCATTTCTTAAAGTGTTACTTTGTAACTTTTCCAAGGGTCCAAACTTTGGACTTGCACTATCATCTTTGGCACTCAATGCCCTTCATTCTAATTCAAACATAAGAAAGAGGTGTATGTGTGTGTGTGTGTGTGTCTTGGGAGGATACTCTAAGCCCCCAACTGTGACTTTTCTTCGCAAGAGGCTACTCTAAGCCCTCCTCTTCGGATCACATCATCTCAATTTTTGTGTCAAGCATAGGGCTATTCTAAGCCCCCTCTCTCCAAAGTGTTCACTTCATTTTTGGTGCAAGTGTAGGGATAATCTAAGCCACCCTCCCCTCAATTTTATCAACCAGTTTTTATCGCAAGTGTGGTAACTTTGTTTCAACGGTGAAAATGTCAATGATTTCAAACGCCACATCCTCCAGCCAATTATATTTATCATCCTTTATGCCAATATTCATGCCAAAAGATGAAAGATTAAATGGCATAAATTACAACATGTGGAAGGATAGTATTAGGGCCTATCTCTATACAAACCTCTTGTAAGTGGTCGTGAAGGTACAAAATGAGAGCTCGATAAAGAAACTGATCTAGGAGCTTGGAGTATATGGAATGCAAAGGACAAGCAAGTATTAGGCCAACTTCTCCTCGCATATGACAAACTGACAAAGGGTCACATCACTGCATGTAAGACTTCAAAAGAAGCTTGGGATGCTTTAGCAAGTCTTTATGAAGATAAAACACCTTCCAAGATCTATGCCTTAGAAGCCAAATTTCACAACCTCACTATATGTCCACAAGACACAATCACAAATGTTATATCCCAATTTGAGGATTATGAATGCAAGTTAGTGCTTTGTGGATGGCAAATTGCATGTGGAAATGCTATAAGGTTTCTTAACAAGCTTCCTAGATCCTATGAAACATTCATGACCTCTTTCTATAATAGAGGTCAAGTTCTAACTTGGGAAGAGGTCCGTCAGCTTTTTCTCCTCCACGACTCAAAGTGAGTTTCCTCGTAAGAAATAGCCATGAAGGCTAAAGGACCCTTCCGCAAGGGTAAACATGCTATTCATAATACTAACAATGCACCGAAGAAAGGCTCTAACACTTCCTTAAAGAAATTTAGCTAGTATTTTTTTGGAAAAATAGGGCACTTGCAATACAAAGAAGCATATATCAAATCCATCTAGTTCCAAGAACCCCCCAAAAACATCTCAACATAGGTCTCACTGTTCTAGTGAAGACCTCTTCATTTCCACATAGGCCAATGCATTGGTAACTTCCAATTTTTCTTAGGAATGGATCTTTGATAGTGGAGCAACATCACACATGTGTAAGGATCAAGATTCCTTTCAAGAAATTGAAGACCATACTGGAGAAGTTTACCTAGACAACAACAAGAGCCTGCCCATCAAAGTGAAAGGCAAAGTGCAAATCACTAATGTCCAAAGGGAGTGAAAATCATTATCAAATGTCTTATTTGTTCCTAACTTGTGCATGAACCTTCTATCAGACAAGGCCATCACCGATCATGGTAAACAAGTGTTATTTGATAACAATTTAGTTAAGGTGATTAAACCTCAAACCAAAGACATCATCACACAAGGTCTAGAAGACAAATGGCTTTACTGAATTTCTTGATTTCTATCTAAGGAGTCACTTTCTAGTTTGTGGAATCAATGGTATGGCCACACTTCATATTTACCAAGGATTCCCTCCTCTATGATAGTTAAAGGTTTTCCCAAGATCGGGCAAGTCAATGATGTTTGCCAAGCATGCACCCAAGGTAAGCAACATAGGGCTCTAGTTATTAAGGAGGATTTGACAAGAGCAAGGAACCCTTTAGCCCTCATCCACATGGACCATTGTGGACCTATGAGTAACCCCTTCCCTTAGTGGATCCCTTTACTTCTTTCTTCTCGTAGATGACCACTCATGCTACATTTGGGTATAGTTTGTGAATTCAAAGGCAAACACTTTCTCTAAGTTTTGAGAATGGCCAGATCAACCGAGTTGAGAATGAAGCATGAAAGACAATTAAGACTATTTGATCCAATGGAGGTGGTGAATTTATCAATCATGACTATGACAACTTCTTAAAACAAAAGGGGATAAAAAAATAAGTTACTCAACTATGCACTCAATCCTGGAATGGAATAGCTAAAAGAAAGATCTGAAGTGTGATGGAAATTGCAAGAGAAATGCTTCACAACAAATATTTACCCTACAAGTTTTGGGTAGAAGTAGTGTACAATGCCGTGCATATACTCAATCGAGCCTTCACCAGTGCATTGCACAACAAGACACCCTTTGAAGCTTACTATAGAAGAAAGCCTAATGTCAATTACTTTAGAGTATTTGGAAGTGAAGAATTTTTCCATGTATGAAAAGAAGATCATGGTAAGTTACAGTTGAAGTCTAAGAAGCATATATTCATCAGCTAGAGTGAACAATCAAAAATATATAGACTATACGATCATCAAAACCACTTCATCAAAATTTCAAATGATGCTATCTTTAATGAAGCTTCAAGATACTCAACCAAAGATCCAAATGCAAGTCTTAGTCCGCCCATCTACACTTAAGAAGAGGATATAGTTTTTTGTAAGCACATGTCAGAAGCAAGTACCTCACATCCTCCCAGACCATCACAAAGGCTCATTGAAAAGCAGAAGTGAGAACAAAGTCATTATGTAAACTATGCATTGATGCATCTAATCCAAAAACTTCGACAGCAAAGAAGCTCAAGGCCAACCTAAGTGGGAAGAAGCTATGCAAGTGGAAATGGATGCAATTCAAAAGAACAAGACTTGGACCCTTGTTCCTAAGCCCACAAATCATCAAGTCATAGGAGTTAAGTGGTCTATAAAACTAAGTACAAATCACATGGCACATTAGAAAAGTACAAATTGAAGTCATAGGAGTTAAGTGGCTCTATAAAACTAAGTACAAATCACATGGCACATTAGACAAGTACAAAGAAAAACTTGTAGCCAAAAGACATAAACAACAACATGGCATTAACAATGAAGAAACCTTTGCCCCTACAACAAGGTTTTACACCATAAGAATCATTCTAGCACTAAGCTCACATTTCAAGTGGCCCATCTACCAACTCGACATCAAAAGTGCTTTCCTCAATGGAGATCTTCAAGAAGAAGTATATATTCAACAACTTGAAGGCTTCAAGATTAAAGGAAATGAAGATAAGGTCTACAAGCTTCACAAAGCACTTTATGGATTTAAGCAAGCTCCTCGGGCCTAGTATGAAAAGATTCACAAGTCCTTCAAAGATAAAAGATTTCAAAGAAGGAGTGCCAATGCAAACTTATACATCTATCAGAACGAGTCCTGAGTAGCCATCATCATCTTCTATGTAGATGACTTGATCTTGATAAGCTCATATGAAGAACACATTCAATCCATCATCACACAGATTCACCTTGAGTACTCTATGATAGATCTTGGACTATTTCACTACTTCTTGGGTATGGAAGTTTGGAAAACAAAAGAAGGCATATTCCTATCACATAAGTACTTCTTTGATCTTCTTTCCAGATATAACATGGACCAATGTAGCTCAGTAAGTACACCACTTGATCCAAACATCAAGCTCACACTAGAGGATTCATTATCACTTGTGGATGTGCATACTTATCAATAGCTTGTTGGCTCATTTCTCTACGTTGCCAGCACTAGAATGGATATTGCCTATGCATTCGGTATACTCAGTTAGTTTACATATCATCCTTGTCAAACTCATTAGGATGCTGCTCAGAGACTACTTCAATACCTTGCGCTCACCCGACATCATGGTCTTTGGTACAGAAGGGGATCAAATTTGTGAGATATTTAGATTCATACTCGGTAGCTGATCCTCATTCTGGACGATCCACTTCTAGGCACATATTCTTTCTTGGCTCAGGACCTATCTCTTTGGCAAGTAAGAAGGAGCGTATAGTAGCTCTGTCATCCACTGAGGCAAAGTACCGAGCATCTAGTTTTGTAACATGTGAGGCCATCTGGCTTCGACATTTATTATCTGACATTGGTGTTTTGCAAGTTACTCTGACATGCATTTGTAGAGACAGCCAGTCAGCCCGGGCCATCGCCAAGAATCCATTGTTCCACGCTTGGATAAACCACATCAAGATCCATTACCATTTCATCCACGAGAAGCTCCTATCTCAAGAGATTACACTAGAGCAGTGTACCTCTCATGAGAACATGGCAGACATATTTACAAAGGCTCTACCTCTAGTTTTGCTTCAATGCTTGGTGGACCTTTGCAACATTCGACACCTCCAAAATGAAGTTGAGGGGTTGTTGAAGACATGATTGCTCCTACATCATCTACATTTGTATCTGCATGAGTGCATCTCCATTTTTTTATCCAAGAGGCACTCCATTTCAAGTTTATTTCCATTTTATATTGTATCTCTTTTGTATTTGAAAACACTCTTTTTTTCATTTTTCTTCCATGTGTGTACTCTTTATAGTAATATTTTGCATTATTGGATTTTATGCTCTGTCTATTTTACACATGATAACAACTTTCTTCTCCATATTGTGCGTGATAAATATGAGAATTTGATATGTTTGAATGTTTATTTGGATAAGTTAACTTTAATGAGGGCATGGATGCATTTGGACGTGATTAGGTAGATCATATTTTTACATTGATAGTGGGGGCATGGATATGTTTGGTCGTGATTAGATAGATTATATTTTTCATATAGTTTGTAAGTAAAAATCCATATAGAGGGTTGGTGCTAAAATATAAGTAAAAATCCATATAGGGGGTTGATGCTAAAATATAAGTTTAAAGATAAGGATAGCTATAGATAGAAAGTTTTGCAAATAAAGCTAATGATCATCATAAAATTTATTTAGACATAATGAAAACATGTAACTATAGGCACTCTTAAGACTTTTGTAATAGAGTGCGTTGTGGGAGATTACACCCACTGTTGTGTGACATCCCTATCTTTTGTGCAACATCCCTATCTTTTGTGCATCGCTAGTTTTATGCGTTCCTATATTTGTATTGTCTCTACGCATATGTGTTTTTGAGATCTTGTAATAGTGGTATCATAGCCACAGCCTACATGTGTTTTTCTAGAAGTGTTTTGATGTCTATTCATGTCATCTATTTGGATCCTCGTGGATTCTTGTTTTTTTGGTGATCATTTGCTTGCATTTTGGTGATCATTTGCTTGCATTTTGGTGACATGGAAAAGTAACAAACCACCTCAACCAACCTCTAAAATATACTATTTAAGTTTATCGAAATTGCCTTTTTACATCATTACATTCCTAAGGTTTACCGTTGCATTTTTTCTTAGAAGCATATGGTATCCTTCTACAGTCAATAAGAAATTTTACATCTTCCAACCCGTGGGCCCTACCAAAACCATGGAGGAATTTTTTGAATCACCTCTACGTGAAATACTAGTTGAGCAATAGCTTCAATTCCTATGGCATGAAATCTCAGAGTACCCATATTAAAATTAAGGAATGTGATGATGCTTCAAAAAGATGAGATTTGAATATCATAACCTTGTTTGTGTGGTGATTTCTATTATCACAACCCAAGTAGATGGCAAGCATTCCAAGATTGTCTTGAAGAATTTCTAGTTTTCAAGATTTGATGGGTATAAGGATGGTCGATTTGTTTTATTGTGGTTATATATGTTTGATAAATTTTATTATAATGGGCACTATGCGAAGATTGATAAAGTGAATATTGCCACTAGTTACTTGGTGGATAAGGCAAAACTTTGGTGGAACATTCTATAAAAAGTTGAGATAAAAAATTAATGTGCTAGATGTTTCAAGAGCAAGTCAAAGAATACTCTCTACCTCCTCAACTTAAGTTTCGTGATCAATGTTCGTGGAGCACATTTACATGCAGGGAGGGTGACATTGCCACAATGTATACAAAGCATTTTTGATAGTGGTTAGTTCTTGTATAAATGCATGCGATAGCTCGTAAAGACACGCTTTAGAGGACATATGGAGATGGGAATCCAAGCCAAGATTAGGAAAGTGTGATTTAGATGTTTTCAAGAACCTATTTCGTTTCCTCATAATAGTGATTAAGAGTTTCAATCAATTTGCAATTCAATTTTCCTTCAATAATTACATCAATGACAAGCAATGGTTAGGTTGAGGATCCTTCTAAGCTTAATTTTATTACTTCTTTCAGTCCTACTTTACCACACGCTCCTAATTCCAATTTTTGGTGGACTCCCTTAGCCTCCTCATTTCAAAATGCCAAGCCTTCTTTACCCATAAAACACAACGGTGGATGCTGAAAGAAAAGAAGCCATGCATAACCTGTTGAAATTGTGCGCCAAAGCCAAGTGTAGATTATATCCTTCTTGTTGATATATTTTTTTAGTCATGTGTTTGAACAAACTTAAGATGGTCAGGGAACGTTTTTCCATCTTTAGGAGATTATTTGGCCCTATACCCCCAATCAAAATCTTTACCGGTTAGCTTTTAGAATATTGGTTACCCAAAGCACTAGTCATCAATAAATGTAACTTCTTTTTACAAACTATCGTTTGTTCTTGTTGAGAACGAGAAAAAGATATTACAGGCTCTTAGTACTGGAACCTCTTTCACATGAGCTATCAAACGTCCCCTTTTTCCTCTACAATTTTGCTAAAGACATTGTTTCTCGGCTCTGTAGGCTTATAGAAACTAAAATGGATGTCAATTGTTTGATCTATGAGGGTTTCGCTAACTTCATTACTGTGCACTGGTACGCTTAGTTCTATGTTGAAGCAGATCTTAATTCAGACGTCCCATCTATCATCAATAATAACATTGGGGATGAAATAGTTATAGAACAAGAAATCATGTACAAGAAATTTCCAAACGCTTTCTTCCATTATGGAGATCAAGTACATAGAATCAAACAATTTCTTCTTCTAAAAGGAAGAAATGGGTCAAATAGCACAAAATCATCTGCAAGGGAAGCATTGAATCCTAGAAGAAAAACACTGAAGCTCACAAACCGAAGTTGTAATAGAAATCAATAAGAGGAATTAGTGCACGGATATGGAAGAGATTGGTGAAGGGAACTACAAAGAGGATGGTTTTAAAGAAGTATATAGGCTGAAGAAACAAAGCCCAACGAAGATGCAAAAAAGTGAATCATCGTGTCCAAGAGAATCCTCAATTCTTGAGAAAGAAGTTGACGTGTATGATTTGCGTGGAGGCTTTAGTAGAACTCATGAATCTGAACCTTCCAAAATGGAAAGTTCAGAATGAGATTATTCCAACATTAAAGAAGATATCCAAGAAAGAGAAAGTTCAATTACGACTTCCACTATATGCAATAATTATGCGAGCAAGGAAGGCAACTTCAAAGACAATATTGAGATCATTGTTCCCCATGCATGGAAGGGAACCATTAATGGTAGGCTTTCTCATATTGGAGGCCTGTGATATACTAAGAAGGAGAGACATAAATCCGGCCTAGTAAACACCTCCCATGTCCTCGATGTTGGTGTTAACTTTCAATGATTTTGGACTATTGGTCCCCACTAGAGTGACGACTATTGGTCACGAGTTAAAGGAAAGTAAGCTCAACCTTGATTTCATCTATTTCCAACAGGGCAAGAGTGGAGGCGGTGACCTTACCAAAAGACTTAGGGAAATCTCTTTGTCACACCATTGGATCTCTACTACCCATTTTAAGGGTAAATGAGGTGCTTCCATGGATACAATCCAAGATGGTCTTTGCTTCTTTTTGGTGCTAATTGGGATCCTAATCAAAGTTTTTCACGATTAGTTTGAATGGAGTACTACCCTTCTTAGTGGTTTTTGTGTATGATCCAAGCACACCACATGAAAGAGTTGAAGCATGGGACTCTTTGGAATTCCTCCATAGAAATTAAAAGACAGTATAATGCATACGTGATGCACATGATCACAACACCACACATAGAAGGTGTTACCATTTTCCATGTAGAAAAAGTATGAACCCTAAGAATATTTATATAGAAGATTGATAATCATTCCATTAAAATAAATTCTCGAAGGAGTAATTGAATGAAAATTCAATAAAGAAGAGAAAATATGATGAAAACAAACAAGAAGAAGAGGGATAAGGCCCCTCCCCAAAAGGAACTTAGCCTTCCATAATGATCACTATTTTTTTCAATGTTAGAGGGTTGTCTGACCCTCAAGAGCAAATGTTATTGGCAAACCAATCCATGATAAAAGCATAGATCCAGACTTCATCAATCTTCAAGAGGCCAAAATTGATGGAAAGGACCTTCAAAAGATAATAAAATGTATTTTGTGGTCTCTTCTCTTGCTCTCCACTGTGCACCCTAGGGGAAATTGTGCCTCAACTCTTGGCATCAATAGCACTTGGTTCACTAAAACTATGAGTACCCATGAAGAACTTAACTATTGGTGGATTGGTGCTTCCTTTAGGGGTCCTCTGTAGTCCACCATAGTCACCTTGTATGCTCCCAATATTGATTATGAAAGAATTTCCACATGGCAATCGTTGGACTCTTTGTCCCTCAATGTCACTCTTTGTGGGGACTTTAATATGATCGAGTCTCTTTTTGACAAATGGGGGAACAGAGGGCAAGTGATTGATGGCTATGAGAAGGACATCTAGGACCAAGTCAAGCTTCACCTTGATTTGGTGGAGATCAAGGAGGAGATTGGTTTCTCTTGGTTGATCATTCAATCTACAACCAACTTGAGGAAATCTCTGCTTGGCAAGAGCTATATTGCATAGAAAGTAATCAATGATTTAGGCCCTCCTCCCTCTCCCAATGTGTAGAGCTAGTTGTGTCTAATCACTACCCGAGTTTCATCATCTTCAAGGTAGTCAACAATATCGTGAAAGTCCCTTGGTTCCATGCCAATCTAAGAACATTCTCTTTTTGCTCAACCTAGTAGAAGATTAATACTTGCTAGAACTGAGCTTTTGACACCTGTTCCTTGCCGGTCAAGTGCTAGAGGATGGGTTCATAAAGACAGGAGAAATCTTTGTCACGACTCAACACAACCTTTAGGACATTTGTCAGATGAGAAGGGAAAATCTTTATAAAGGATTTGGTGTCTTGAGGAAGAATTCAACTTATGCCACTCACAATACCACACAGGGCTCTCGAAAATAAGAAGCATGCTAAGATACAAACAAGAAATTCTACGAGAAAATCTACAGGTATACCTTAAAGATTGGTGGGTGCAAAAGGTTGACTAACCTACTAAAGATATGTGTGGCCTACTTAAGAAGAAGTAATCAAAGGAAGTGATCCCTCACATAATGGACATCAATGGGGTTGACTGCAAGATAGATGAAAAAAATTATACATTGATTGTCAATCATCTTAGCTAGCTTTTGGGGGTTTTCATGCCTCTTTCTCCTCACATGTGTGCCATCTCTAGAGCGAGAATAAAAGGAATTCTACATAGTATGAACCCTATTCTTAAAGCTCCCATTTCGGATGATGTAATTCTTGAAGTTATTTATTCGCTTCCTAATGGAAGAATCCCAGGGTTAGATAGCCTCACCAATGAGTTTTTCAAGACCTTCGATCACATGGTGACAAATCCATTACATATGGTGTGCTACGAGGTTGCTCCTTTCACAGCACTGCACAAATGTCTCAATGAAGTCGTTATCAAGCTTGTTCAGACAAAAGGATAAAAAGAGGATTTAAAATTGGCATCCAATCATGATGTTACAAATAGGTTACAAGGTCCTTTCTAAGGTTTTTGCTAATCGAGTTGTGTAACACTTATAAAACTGGATTAGTGAGGACCAAAAAAATGTTCATCAAGGGGAGTTCCATCTTCAAGCCTATCATTGATGTCTTGGAATGTCTAGTCTTTTCTAAAGAGTCTACTCTAGATGTTCTCTTACTTAAGATTGACTTTGACAAATCTTATGATAGACTTGATTGGAACTTCATTCTCCAATCTCTAAAAGACTTTGGTTGTGGACACAAATGCATTAAGATGATCTCTACATTGTTGTCAAATGGGATCACATAGATAAACGTTAATGGCTAGCTTTCTCAAGGTATTTTATTAAAAAGTTATATTAGCCAAGGATGCCCCTTGGCTGCTCTTCTCTTTGCAATAGCTACCCATGGTCTCAACAATCTTATTAAATATCGCGCATGTTTAGGTCTCATTCAAGGCCTCTTTCTTCTCCTCAATCAAGGCCAGATGAATATGAGACTCTAATGTTGCCTAACTTCCTTCTCTGAGGTATCTGGTTTCAAAAAAAACAACTCCAAAACCACTTTTAGGGCTGTTATAAGACATCTGCCTCAAATTTTGATTCACCATGGGTGTTAGTTGGTCCCCATGGGAGACATCTTTGGTCTATTAGGTATTCGTATGGGATTCAACATTGAGATGGGTCACTACGCTCTTTCTAAACTCGATAACAAGTTGAGAGATTGGAAAGGTATGTAGATCTACCTGGTAGGGTGGGTCATGGTGGTTAACATGTTGCTTCTTTCTTTTCTTATTTTCTTTCTCTCTTGCTAGAGACCACGGGACGAAAAGATTGTCAAATTGCAATGAATTTGTAGAAATGTTCTCTGAATGGGAGACCCAAAGAGAAGGGGTCCTCCAAATATAAATGGGCTACTTGCATGGGCCAAAATGATCAAGGTGGTTTGGGGGATGGTTAATTAAAGCATGGAGCAATAGGGACGCCTCTTCCTCCATGTGGACTTCTAGAAACAAGAGTGCTCTTAGGCTTGTTGGCCTTCTAGGGTGGGAGGGTCAGGATCTAATCAATCTTTTGTTTTCCCCCTATGAGATGAATCCTAGAGGCTCAAGCTTAGTTGGCTCCCTATGGAAGAGGTGAAACAAGGTGAAATAGTTTATCAAGATCAATGAAGATTGGAAAAGGGTTTCCGGTATTAGGTAGAATGATTTGAGCTGGTTCCCAATTAAGGGTATCAAAGATGGTGAGCCTTGGAACCTCCAAGTAGCTAGGAAACTCTGGAACAAAGTTTTCCATTTGTGGAAACACCTCTCGAATCAAGAAACATACCAATGGATTAGATTTGAGGACATTGACATAGCTAGGAGAGTGTACTACGAAGCGTGGTGCCCATTGGGGAGAAGATTCTATGGTTTGGAGGGCTCGAGGACTCGCCTCCTTATTGGGCATGACTTCCCTTGCCTTGAGGGTCTTAGATGGCACAACAACAGTAGTCTTGATAGAATTTCGAGACTCAAGAAGAATGTGGAATTTTTGTTTCTCTTAATAGGAGATGGTGTCTAGATTGGTTGAATCTTAGGCGGAATTCAAATTCCAATCCCTTTGGCATCCCCTCATTGAGGTTAAAAAAATCAGTTCTTATGTCACAAATTTTGCACTAGAGAATTTAGACGAATGTAAAATCTAACAAAATTTTTGGGGCACATCTTTCGTCTAAGCATTGCCTTTATGGCAACGAGGATGTGGGAAACCTCAACTTTTCTTTCCCCAAGTTTTTGTCCATCTAGCAGACCCTTGGAAGAATCATGTTCCTTCAAGTCCAAATCAACTAGAAGCAAGCATTATTGGGTGAAGCTATCGGTTGTTCCTCAACGCTGTGGAATGCTTTAAGATAGATAGATAGATAGATAGATAGATAGATATATATACAGAGAGATCAATGGAAAATTCGTCATCTTCTCAACCAAAAAAATTAAATATTTACTTAGCCTAAAGCATGTTCCTTAAACGATAAGAATCTCACAATGTGTTATTCTTACATTTTTTATGTTAGCATTCGAGACATTACTCGAAAGAAGATGTAGCAGAACACATGCGCTCAAAGTTGGGAATTTGCGCTACTCTTGAAAAGTTAATACTACATGCGCTCAAAGTTGGTGTGAGTTTGTTGACTCCGTAGAGTTAAAACAATTACATAAAATTCATGTCTTATCATCACAATCGTCATCTTTAGTCATCAAAAGATGATTCTCAAGTTAACAATTTACCATGTACAATCGTCTCATCTTTAATTATCAACGTCAACAAATTACCATGTACGATGCTCTCACTTGCCTTATACTTATTATGGGAGCCTTCGAAAATAGACCATCATTAAATATTAATGGTTTTTTACAGCAGTATGGCGCTCAATACACATCTAATATTATCCTCATAATCTCTCCTCATGTGTGTATATGTTTGCTTATTTAATATATCCACATACTCACACATATAGATACACAAATACATAAATACAACACATACATACATATATACATACACACATACATAAATACATACATACATACACACACATACACACACACATATATATATATATATATATATATAAAGAGATGTTTATATGTATGTAACAATATGTATGTATCTGTGTGCTCGAGGGAAAGTATGTTCATAGATGTATGTATGTATGTAATGAGAAGGGAATTAAGAAAATCACCTCTGAACACTTCCAAACACTCAAATCATAAATGAGAGTATGAAGATGTGGATTTTGGAGACCGAAAAGCTTTAAATCGCACAAAAAAAAACTTTACTCTTACTGTACGAATGGTCCTTCTCAATCTCTAAGTATGAATCCATGAAAAAGTTTCAAAACACTCCTATGTATGGCAAGGGTTATCTATGCATCCATCTTAGTGCACATTGCTTACTACAAAACATAAAATTTACTTCTAGGAAGGTCTCATTTGCACATCCCCCCTCTTAGTAAGAATTCTAAAAACACATGCTTTGAACATGCTACGATCCATCCTCGCATTGGTAGGAGTGTCCTCATCATTTTCCAACCCCAAAATATCCTCTAATTACCTAGAGGCGAACAAAGGTCATGGCTCACAGATTCATCTTATGCCCAAACTATATTTGCAAATTCAAAGAACCCAAAAGTGAGCATCTAGACTCTCGATCTAGAAGCTTTTCTCTGCGTAGGTTTTGAAATTGTTCATGCATAGAAGACATATGCAGAAATGATGAATACAAAACATGCATTGATGCAAATGTTCTTTTCTCAAGTCATCCTTTAAATTAGAAAAACTGGGAAAAAGATACTTGAAGAGGGAAAAAGTTACAAGAAGGCTAGAGAATTACAAAGATCTATAGAATTACAAGAAGGCTAGAGAATTACAACAAAGATCTATAACCTTTTCATCCCCTTCGTGAGGGATCCAGTTGTTTCTAAAATTGTTATTTTTTAGAATGAGAACCATATGATGCCTTCAGGAGGGGTGTTTTCTTAGATCATGAATCCTTCTACCAAGAAAGACTAGGGACTTTTGCATTCACCACTCCTTTGGAGTCTGGTTGAAGTTGTCTACACATCTTGCCTTCCAAATATTACAAAGCATTGTCGGACTGAGAGAAGGGCGGGGGGTGGGGGTGGAGTTGCAATGGGATGAGCGCGGGTTGGATCAAGCCCTCTGTCATCCTCCTATGAGACAAGGAGCATTTGCAAGTTGGGCAGCTTCCTAGGGATAGTCCAATGAGCCCGACCTATGCTTCATGGGGAGTAGCGAAGCATGCAGACTCGAGAGTAGGATATCATGGATCGTAGTGTCTACGAGTTCAGAAAAGAGAAACTTGTGAGTAAATGATGTGATAGTAACTACAAGAGTTGTCCAAAAATAAGAAGAAACATCAGCAAACATCCATGGGCAATGTACAATGCATGTCGGTGAATCTGTAAATTAAAAGATGAAACTAATACAAGCTAAGTAGATACAAAGTAAGAATCTTTTAGAACGGACAATATCCTTGATGATTTATGCTCTAGCACCGTTTCTTCAATGCAACATGAGAAAAGAAACATTTGCTTCACTTCAGCTTTACTTCTTTTGCTTTATTTTTTCAAACACTAAAAAAATCAATTCGGAAAAAAAAGCTTTAATACATTTAAAGTTTTGTGAAAACACAGCTACAAAAAAGTACACCTTATATTTCTCCTAACTTTGATTTTGATTTCATTTATCATTTTAAATTTTCTTTTTATTTTCAATTCTATTTCCATATTTTACTTTTTTTTCTAAGTCTTTTATTTACACTTCTTTTTCCTATTTCTATTTTCCTAAATATTTCACATCCTATTTTATTTCTCTTCCTTTTACTTAGAAAATTCTATTTTACTATTTAATTTCTACTATTACTTATACTTAAATTCATCTAATATCTTTTGTTTTGATTACTTTTCTTTTTAATTTAATTTAAGTTCTACTTTTTATTACACTTAACTAACTTAATTTCAATTTTATTTACTTTTAATTCCTAAATTTGTTTTTATGAATAACTAACTATTTGTTAGTATATGATCAATGTCTACCCCTCATGATTGGATGCACATTTTGTAAGGCCCCCATTATGAGGAGAAGCCAAGCGTGCATTAGCCAATTGATGGGAATCCAAACTTGCATGTTGGATGAAGGTCATATTGGACCATGTAAGGTATTGTAATGAAAGGGAGTTACCGGGTTCCCCAATTCTGGGGTCCGGGGCAGCGGTGAATAGGCCTGCTGGGGGTCCAAGGGGGCCAGTGGGCCCCATGGCTGGGGGGTCCCAGTAGGCCAGCGGGCCCCCTGGTGGGGGTCGGGGGATAGCATCCTAGGCGGAATGGTAAAGGGAATATTCTATAGAATATTCCCTGTCCGAGTCAGAAATCATTTATATTTGTTAGGTCGGTTCAATTGGTATAAGCCGTATATGGCAATTACGAGGGCGGTGGCCGCCCATGCTCTACCACCTGTGTATAGCCGTCCACGGAAGGCCGCCGATGATCCTATATATACATGACTTCTGCACTACTTGAGATATCGAATTGAGCCAGCACACCTCTACCTTGTATCTCCCTATCTAGAGTTGTCTAGATCACCATTTAAGCCCTACCTTGAGAGCGCATGGGTGGACAATGCCATCTGTTGGGTGTGTGTAGAAGTGCGAGAGACACACAAGAAGCACACACAAGGAGCACAAACGGAGCAAGACACACGGAGAAGAGGATGGCTGGAATAGCTCTCTCTATTGATCGATGAACTGAACTGAAGTAAGAGCTGAATAATATCCCTAAGTACAAAGTACCACCATATATGAGAGTATCAAGTATGTGGTAACATGGGGAAAAAACCTCTAGCCAGCACTAGAGTAAAAAGTGCCCATGTATAGGGAAAAGGTTCACATCAAAGCTACACGAGGAACACATAAGTGTAACAAAACCCCCTGGAGCGAATGATGTGAACACATATAGGGAGTGACAGATCAGCCCCCACAAGGTAATAAGCCTAAAGCTTTGCGAAAAGCTTCAAACTTTTCCCGTGGAAGAGCTTTGGTGAATATGTCTGCCACATTATCTTGTGTAGGCACATATACCAAATCAATATCTCCTGCATGAAGGCGCTCTCTCACATAGTGATAATGCACCTCAATATGTTTGGTCCGTGCATGAAACACTGGGTTTCGTGCAACAGCCAAAGCACTCTGACTATCTGTGAGAATATGTGTAGCAGCATCAATCTCCATGCAAAGATCAATCAATAGGCATCTCAGCCATATACACTCCACTGTAGCTGTGAAAACTGCCCTATACTCAGCTTCACAACTCGATGTCGCCACTGTAGGTTGCTTCTTACTCAACCAAGATATGCATGAGTCTCCAAGGAAAAAGCAATTACCACTAGTGGACACGCGAGTATCATAACAACCAGCCCAATCACTATCTGTAAAAGCATGCAAGCATGGCTGAACATCTCTGCCATAAAAGAGACCTAAGCTCAAAGTGCCTCGAAGATATCTAAACACACGTTTCACTGCTTGCCAATGCTTAGTGCCAAGGCTATGCATGAATCGACTCAACTGGGAAACTGCATACTGTATATCCAGCCTTGTGTTGCATGCATATATAAGACATCCCACAGCCTGCTGATAAAGGGAAGTGTCAAATGCATCACTGGAATCCTCAACTGAGAATCTAAATCCTGTCTCAACTGGTGTGGAAACTGGCTTGCAATCCTCAAAGTCAAAACGCTGAAGTAATTTTTCAACATACTTTGCTTGATGCATAACAATTCCCCCCTCAACGGATACAAATTGGATGCCAAGATAGTAGCTCAAAAGACCAAGATAAGTGACATCAAAAGTATGCTGCAAATCAGCCATAAGAATGTCAAGTTTTGCATCACATGACCCAGTCAAGAGTATGTCATCAACATAAAGAACAAGCACTATAAGATCAACCCCATTTTTGCCTACATAGAGTGTGCTTTCAATCGGACTACATGTGAAGCCAAGAGCAATCAAGTGCTTATGTATTTTTTCATACCATGCACGTGGAGCTTGCTTGAGACCATACAAGGCTTTATGCAAGTGACAAACCATATGCTCTTTCCCTTTCATAGCAAATCCAGGAGGTTGCTTCACATAAACCTCTTCTTGCAAATCTCCATTCAAGAAGGCTGTTTTTATGTCCAACTGATGCACTTTCCAACCTCGATGGGCAGCCAATGCAACCACGGTACGAATGGTAGTCATGCTTGAAGTAGGTGCAAAAGTTTCCTCATAGTCAATGCCATATTGTTGCGCATATCCTTTGGCAACCAATCTAGCTTTGTAGCGATCAATGCTACCATCAGATTTTCTCTTAATCTTATAAACCCACTTTGTACCAATGGCATTCTTTCCTTTTGGCAATTCATATAACTCCCAAGTACCATTCCTATGTATGGAATCCATTTCTGATTGCATAGCACTCATCCATTGGGGATCGTCACATGCATCTTCAAAAGAAAGTGGCTCTTCATTACATGCTGTAGCAATAAGAGAATAATCCACAAAATTACTTGATGCATGGTGAGAGCTTGACCTTGTTCTACCGAGTAAAGGTGCACTCAATTTGCTGTCCTGCAAAGTTTGTTTCAGCCACTTTGGCATAGATTGTGCCATCACAAAACTTGATGGCACAAACAACAAGTAAGGGATATCACCACTTTGGGATATCTTTGCTTTGTCATCAAGTTTGTGACGTTGTTGTGATGGCACAAGAGCATATGCCAAACAACCAAACACACGCATATGACTAACCATAGGCTTATGACCATTCCAAGCCTCATAAGGAGTGATGACTCTCAATGCTTTTGTAGGGCAGCGATTCAACACATAATTTGCACACATGACCGCTTCCATCCAAAACTTATGAGGAAGATGCTTTCCTTTAACCATACATCGTGCCATTTCAAGTAAAGTTCTATTTTTACGCTCGGCAACACCATTTTGTCGAGGTGTATATGGCACCGTACATTGGTGTGAAATACCTCTTTCACGAAGAAAAGCATTAAACTCATGTGACATGTACTCACCACCACGATCCGTGCATCGAGTCAAAAGCTTTTGTGAAGAAAAATTTTCAGCCATAGCTAAAAATGCTTTGAATCAAGAAAATACCTCATTCTTTGCTTTCATAGGATACACCCATGTATGGCGAGTAGCATCATCAATGAAGGTAACAAAATATACATGCTTCCCAAAAGATGGAGTCTTGACCGGACCACATACATCACTATGAACAAGTTGCAATTTTCTTGTAGTGTGTGTGTGACTATCTTTTGGAAAAGAAGCACGATGCATTTTTCCAAGAATGCAACCTTCACATGCATGCTTTTCAATGGACTCAAGTGTAGGCAAGCCAATAACCATGTCCTTCTTTTGCAAGTAGAGCAAACTATTGAAGTTTAAATGACCAAAACGAGCATGCCAAAGCTCCATTTCAGCCATGGAAGAAGTATGAGCAACCAAGGCATTCGATGCAGCCCTCTTGTATGTATCCATGCGATACAAACCATCACATAATGTACCGGACATCACGATAACATCACCATTGCTGAAATCATGAACCATACACTTATCATCAGCAAAGTGTACATGAAGTCCAGCTTTGGCGATCAACGGAACTGAAATTAAGTTCTTCTTGATACCGGGCACATACAATGCATTTTTCAAGAGAATCACACCTCCATTTGCAGCCGTAAGCTCAATTTCTCCTACTCCAATGATAGGATAAGAGGCATTGTTTGCACACACCACATGTCCTCCTTTAGGTGCATCTTTCAAAGAGGCAAAAAATCTTTTGCATGATGTTATGTTCTTTGAAGCACCACTATCAAAGAACCAATCCGAATCAGCCTCACTCACAACCATGCATTTAGAATGTAAAGAAGCATCATAATGACATGTAACAACACATGCCCAAAAATCTTGAGCCATGTTAGCTTCATCATTCTTTGCATTTGTTGAATTTTCAGCAATAGACATGCCGGATTCCTTCTTCTTTTCATTGCGTTTAACAAGCTTTCTACACTCATTGATAGTATGACCAGCCTTCCGGCAATATTTGCATCTCTTCTTCTTTTGCAAATCACCATCATTAGAGGAATGAGTGGAAGAGGAAGCTTGAGGCTTTGGTTTTGATGAACCAAAAGCTGAACCATGTTGGAGTCAATATCATATGGTCCAACAATAATTCAATAGTTCAAGTTCATACTTCAAGCAGTCGACGGGCCCAACATCCATATAGGAGAGTCTTTCTAGACTCTTGTACAACAAAGCTGACGGGTCGACTTGGTCTAGCCCATTGTTCTAAAAGCTTCCTCAGTAGACCTGGGTTCGAATTCCGTTAAACGTAACGCGAAGACAGATTTCTTTTTAGTACTTTACTTTTGGGAAAAGCATACGGACAGCTACGCTATTCCGATAGATTTAGTGAACATAGCTTTATTAGTGCTTTTCGATGTGCTTTTCAAGGAGGAGAACAACTATATAAACAAGGCCTTGGCTCCTTGTATAATCACTCACTCAAAGATCTAGAGCTTGGAGATCTTCTTGAAGACAGAGTGTTCTCACACTCTTGAAGGAGGTGAAGTTGTGGTGAAGGAGAGGCTACTCTCATTGTAGCAGGAAGTCTTCTACGAGGTGGTGGTAACTATCTTTTGTGAGTTAACCTTGTGGTTGATTTACAATTTCGTTACACTATTTTGTTAGCTTCGTTGCTTCATTCTCTTCACACACACTTAGATTATTTCGACATAATCTAAATTTTGTATCATCATCTTCTTATTCTTCCATTAGTGAGTGCACCACTTTATATGGTTGAGTAGTACTCCCATGTTGTAATTTGGACATCTATTATTTTTTAGTGAACTAAGCATCGAGCTTACGTTCCCTATCCTTGTCTCAAGATCTCTTTCTTTCTCTATCTCACTTATCATCTTGTCAATTAAGTTGTGTATGTTCAAGAGGTTTTAGTATTGGAACGATCCTGGGGCCCCAAATTCCAACACTTGGTATCAGAGCTACATAATTGACATACACACTTAAGATAAGATGAGTGAGATTAGAATTGAGATTGAAGACAAGTTGGATGGATCTTGTAATTATCCCATGTGGAGTTTCATGATGATGAACTTGTTAGTGACAAAGGATTTATGGAGTATCGTCAATGGATCCTTAACAAGACCAAGACGAGAAGGCAAAGAAGGGTCTACAACAGCTTCAACAGGTACTGGAATTACAATTACAGAACCAACTGAAGAAGAGGTAACCACTTCGACATCCAGAGTCACTGCTAGGTCTTTACCTAGAGTTCCTCCTACTGAAGATCAGGCAAGATGGGATGCTATATGCTTTAGCACTTTCATTCATAGCAATGAGTGTCAAAAAGCATATTCTACCATAGATCAGATCTTGCAGAAGTTCTAGTCAAGCTTGGTTAAAGCTCGAGAATCTTTTTCAGAGCAGAAATCCTGCTAGGAAAGCTCACTTGAGGAGACAACTAGCAAATAGAAGGATGAAAGCTGGTGAGTCAATTCAAACCCACATTACAAGACTCGTTGACTTAAGAGATCAACTTCTAAATGTAGGAGTTGAGATATGAGATGAAGAAATGGTAAATACGCTGATTAATTCACTTCCTATTTCATATCGATCTTTCATAACCACTCTTACCCTTACCACAAGAGATAGAGAGGTTACATTTGAAGAGTTAGAGTTCTTGTTGCTTCAAGATGAAGATCAGTTGAAGGGAATGGAAGAGAATGAAGAAACGCTTTCATCTTCATCAAAGGGTAAGCAGAAGAAGGATAAGAAGAAGGAAAAACAATCCAAGAAGGAAAGTAGATCCCTCTCACCTTCTACTTTAGATTCTGTATCTACGACATCTAAAGTGAATTCTTCTAAGAAGAAGGTAAAAATATGTTTTTTTTGCAAGAAACGTGGACATATTCAGTCAGAATGTTATAAAAGGATTGCAGTAGAAAAGAAAAAGGCATCAGGTAATGTTGCAGAAGATGATAAAAAAGGGAAATCTCAAGGTGATTCTTATGCCTGTATCACCATTGAGGAAGTAGCTTTTGATCAAGCAGCTTTACAAGTTCTTTCAGCAAGTCCTTGGATATTCGACTCAGGTGCTACTAAGCAGATGACAGGTTGCAAAGATGTATTTTCTTCTCTTTCCTATTCTTCAGGTAGAAGAGTTACTATTGCAGATGGCAATGATTTGGATGTTGTGGGAATAGGTACAGTAACCCTAAAGTCAAGAGAAGGTGGTAATTTTCAAATTTCAGATGTCATTTATGTACCTGAAATGAAGAAGAATCTGCTATCAATATCTGCATTTTTAAGTGATGGTTTTAAAGTTGTATTTGAGAAAGATCTTTGTAAGGTCTTATCACATAAAGAAGACAAGTGTCTTTTGCAAGGTACGCATAAAGGAGGGGTCTTTGTTTTGTCAAAAATCAGTCAGGCATATGCAGTCAAATCTTCGTCACCGGTGGAAGATATGAAGCTATGGCATGAAAGATTTGGACATATCAGTTTTGGAGCTCTCAAGAATATCAAAGACAGAGGTATGGTTGAGAGTTTACCCTCATTCAAGCTACCTGATGATTCAGATATATGTGAAGGTTGTCTTGAAGGTAAGATGCATAAACTACCTTTCAAGAAACATGGTCATATTACAGCTACCAGGAAATTGCAGATTATTCATTCAGATGTGAATGGTCCTATGAGAGCAGACTCTATTCAGGGTTTCAGGTATTTTGTCCTATTTGTGGATGATTTTACAAGATACTCATGGATCTATGGTCTTAAGTCGAAGTCAGAAGTCTTTCCTATGTTCAAGAAGTTTGTAGCTATGGTTGAAAATGAAAGTCAAGAAACTATCTAGATTCTAAGAAGTGATAGAGGTGGAGAATACTTGTCAAATGAGTTCCAGACATTTCTCGATGAGAAAGGTATTACTCGACACCTTACTATTGCTTATACTCCTCAGCAAAATGGTGTTGCGGAAAGAAAGAATAGAGTGCTTGTTTAAATTATGCGGAGCATGATGGCGTCCAAGAAGCTTTCACCGAAATTCTGGTTTGATGCAGTACATACAGCTAATCACATTTTAAACAGGTCATCTACAAAAGCTTTAAAGGTAATCGCACCGTATGAAGCTTATTATGGTAGAAAACCTAATGTGAGTTACTTCAGAGTGTTTGGATCACTTTCTTATGTACATGTTGAGAAAAAGGACCGAGGCAAACTAGATGTAAAGGCAAAGAAAGCTGTTTTTATTGGATATCCTGTTGAAAGCAAAGGATACAGGTTTTATGTTCCAGAGACAGGTGAAGTTATTCTTTCACGTAATGCTTATATTGTTGAAGATAAGGTTTATGATCAAGAAGCAAAAATTCTGGAGTTCCTTAGTGAAAATGACTATGGAATTTTTAGAAAGATTATGGATGTAGATGTTCAACCATATCAGGAGGGAGTTAAACCTCAAATTCCTAGTATTCAAGAAAAAATTGAAGAAAGAGGAATTTCACAACCTTCTACAGAGTCAGTTCCACAAGAAACTTTAGTTCCAGAACCTGTGGAAGTTGAAAGTTCAGAAAGAGTTTCACCACTATTCAAGGATACACTTACGTGGTTATATCAGACTTGGAAAGATAGTGGTATAAAGACTTTTACTGGAAGAACAAGGAGTCAGACTAGACAACAACAACAAGATCATGTAAGAACAAGAAGTCAAACTAGACAGCAAAAAGATCATGTAAGTCTTGTTGAAGACTTTGAGATTCATGATATTTTGGCACTTACGACTGTTGAAGATGAACCTGCGTGTGGTAAAGATGCACTTAACATTCCTATTTGGAGAAAAGCTATGCAAGAAGAGATTGATTCTATTCATAAGAATCAAACTTGGCAGCTATGTGAGTTACCAGAAGGAAAGGAGGCTATAGGTGTAAAATGGATCTTCAAAATCAAAAGGAAAGCAGATGGTACTATTGATAGATACAAGGCCAGGTTGGTTGTCAAAGGATATGCACAACAAACAAGTATTGATTATGATGAGACATTTGCTCCTACGTCTAGGATGACTATTATTAGGTCAGTACTTGCTCTAGCAACACATTTTGGTTGGCATATATATCAGCTTGACATTAAGACTGCTTTTCTAAATGGTGATTTACACGAAGATGTGTATATTCAGCAGCCAGAAGGTTTTGAAGAGACAGGTAAAGAACACTTAGTGTGTAAGCTTATAAAAGCTTTGTATGGTTTAAAACAAGCACCTAGAGCATGGTATGAAAAGATACATACATATCTTTTATCCATTGGTTTCCATAACTCAGATACGGCTCCAACTCTTTATGTCAAAGCTAAAATAGGTATGATGATTATAGCAATCATTTATGTGGATGATATTATAGTCACAGGTCCCAGAGATGAAGATTTGCAGATGTTCAAAGAAGAATTGAAGCAAACATTTGATGTGAATGATTTAGGCATTCTACATTATTATCTTGGGATTCAGTTTTTGTTTCGAGATGAGTCTATCTACATGACACAACAAAAGTACATTGAGAAATTTTTGGAAAGGTTTCAGATGGGTGATTCTAAACCCATGCAAACACCTATGGATCAGAACACGTCTTTACAAATGGTAGCAGATGTAGAGCCATTTGATGCTACTCTATATAGTCAAGCAGTTGGTTGCTTGATATATTTTTGTAATACACGTCGTGATATACAGTTTGCAGTTTCTCAAGTATCAAGGTTCATGCAGACTCCGACAGTGTTACATTGGAAAGAAGTAAAGCGGATCTTTCATTATTTGAAGAGAACTTCAAATTATGCTATGGTATTTTCGAAATCTACACATTTGTTACTAAAAGGATTTTCAGATTCTGATTGGGCAGGTGATAGAGACACAAGAAGAAGTACTAGTGGATTTTGTTTTTATCTTGGAGATTGTCTTATCTCATGGTTTTCAAAAAGACAACCCACTATTGCCACTTCATCGTGTGAAGCTGAATATCGTGCAGCATTTACAACTACTCTAGAGTCAGTATGGTTGCAGAAGATTTTCAGTTATCTTGATGTAAGAGTACATCAACCCATTCAGATATTTTCAGATAGCCAAAGTGCTATAGCTATAGCTAAAAATCCACTGCATCATGCAAGGACAAAGCATATAGAGGTACACTACCTCTATATTCGAGAGCAGATAGCTAAGAAGCACATTGAGCTGGTTTATGTTCCCTCTAGTAAGAATGTTGCAGATATATTTACCAAAGCATTGACTAGAGATAGTCATGAGAAGATTTGCAGGTTACTCAATCTTGTACCAATATGACATTGAAGGAGGGATTGTTGGAGTCAATATCATATGGTCCAACAATAATTCAATAGTTCAAGTTCATACTTCAAGCAGTCGACGGGCGCAACATCCATATAGGAGAGTCTTTCTAGACTCTTGTACAACAAAGCTGACGGGTCGACTTGGTCTAGCCCATCGTTTTAAAAGCTTCCTCAGTAGACCCGGGTTCGAATCCCGTTAAACGCAACGCGAAGACGGATTTCTTTTTGGTACTTTAATTTTGGGAAAAGCATACGGACAGCTACGCTATTCCGATAGATTTAGTGAACGTAGCTTTATTAGTGCTTTTCGATGTGCTTTTCAAGGAGGAGAACAACTATATAAACAAGGCCTTGGCTCCTTGTATAATCACTCACTCAAAGATCTAGAGCTTGGAGATCTTCTTGAAGACAGAGTGTTCTCACACTCTTGAAGGAGGTGAAGTTGTGGTGAAGGAGAGGCTACTCTCATTGCAGCAGGAAGTCTTCTACGAGGTGATGGTAACTATCTTTTGTGAGTTAACCTTGTGGTTGATTTACAATTTCGTTACACTATTTTGTTAGCTTCGTTGCTTCATTCTCTTCACACACACTTAGATTATTTCGACATAATCTAAATTTTGTATCATCATCTTCTTATTCTTCCATTAGTGAGTGCACCACTTTATATGGTTGAGTAGTACTCCCATGTTGTAATTTGGACATCTATTATTTTTTAGTGAAGTAAGCATCCAGCTTACGTTCCCTATCCTTGTCTCAAGATCTCTTTCTTTCTCTATCTCACTTATCATCTTGTCAATTAAGTTGTGTATGCTCAAGAGGTTTTAGTATTGGAACGATCCTGGGGCCCCAAATTCTAACAAACCATACTTGCTTTTCCCCTTTTGTGAGATAGCAAGTGCTTGCATTCCTTCAATCAAACCACTCCTATTCACTCTAGATTGCTCTTCTTGCAAAAGAAGAGACACAACCTCATCAAATGCATACATATTAGGATTTCCTTTTGCAACCAAACGAAGTGTAGTAGCAAAACTTTGAAAAGATTCAGGTAATCCTTTCAACAATGTAGAAATGAGTGATGCATCCGGAATGATCTCATCTATGTCTGCCAATTGCTCTTTCAAGTCCTTGATGCATGTCACATACATCCACTGACTCATTTTCAGCCATACATACATCCTCAAGTTGCTTCCTCAAGTATGCAACACGTGCTTCATTACGCACGGCATACAAAGAAGCAAGAGTGTCCCATGCCTGTCGTGATGTAGAACATGACCAAATGTGTGGAACTATATGACGCTTCACTGAAAGCGCAATCAAAGCATGAGCTTGAGCATCTTTTCCATCCCATCTAAGATGCTCCTGTGTAGGTGGAGAAGGAGAAACCACTATACTCGAAGAAGAAGCTCCATCTGTGACAGTAGACTGTGAAGTAGAAGCACCTGCTGGTCTTCGATCTACATCTGCCACTATGTTCCAAAGTTGTTTTGCAACAAGAACGTGCTTCATCATGTAAGACCACATCGGATAGTTGGTCCCATCAAGCTTATCTTCAGCTTCAAGCATGCCAAACAAGTCATTGCTGCCCGCCATTTCACTAAGGAACAAGAATGTGACAAAATCTTCACTTCGACGAAAACTGAAATGAGTGCTGAAATTTCAGCTCACAAACCGTCACTCTGATGGCGATTCTGACTGCACGAATGGCTTTGAAATGGGGGTAAAACCCCAACGCACCTGATGAAAATGTTTCCGGGCTGCTGAAATTCACACTTCTATGCTCTGAAGTCGATTTGCACTGTTAAAGTGCGCGCGCCGCGACGCGAAAAATCAAAACTTGAGAAGAAGTTGAACCTGCTCTGATACCACTGTTCGGTGTGTGTAGAAGTGCGAGAGACACACAAGAAGCACACACAAGGAGCACAAACGCAGCAAGACACACGGAGAAGACGATGGCTGGAATAGCTCTCTCTATTGATCGATGAACTGAACTGAAGTAAGAGCTGAATAATATCCCTAAGTACAAAGTACCACCACATATGAGAGTATCAAGTATGTGGTAACATGGGGAAAAAACCTCTAGCCAGCACTAGAGTAAAAAGTGCCCATGTATAGGGAAAAGGTTCACATCAACGCTACACGAGGAACACATAAGTGTATAAGCCGTATATGGCAATTACGAGGGCGGTGGCCGCCCATGCTCTACCACCTGTGTATAGCCGTCCACGGAAGGCCGCCCATGATCCTATATATACATGACTTCTGCACTACTTGAGATATCGAATTGAGCCAGCACACCTCTACCTTGTATCTCCCTATCTAGAGTTGTCTAGATCACCATTTAAGCCCTACCTTGAGAGCGCATGGGTGGACAATGCCATCATCTTTGTACTTGCTCCTAGTAGAAAAATTGTTGAGATTCTCTTATATCTGTTATCTTCTCTGCTACTCCTCTTGTGTTATATTGCGTAACTATTGTCTTACACTATTTTCTTATTAATTAAATTTCTTTTGTTTTACATTTTTTAGCTAATTAATAATGCATTTTATAAAATTAATTTAATAAACAAAAAAACAAAACTAATGGAATCCACATCCCTTAACTCTCTCTCTCTCTCTCTCTCTCTCTCTCTCTATATATATATATATATATATATATATATATATATGCATTTGTATTAGAGAGTAGTCATCGACCTCGAATTCTCCTCTCTGCCCCCTCTCTCTCTCTGTTTGTGTGCCTCATTTTCTCCTAGCAAATCACCCTCTCTGTTCACCTCAAATTCTCTCTCTCTCTCTCTCTCTCTCTCTCTCTCTACACAAAGGTCTCGTCCCCTTTGGTTTTGATAAGTGAGTGTCTCTATCGATGTTAGATAATTTGACAATGGAGTACCCTTCTGGTTTTCGCTAAAATTGTGTATAGATGTGGAAGATATTTTGTTGAGGTGATCGAATTTGAACTAGTTGCATGTAGGAAAAAAGGTTAAAGAAGGAGCACCATATGGTAGTGCGTTTCCTTAGAATGCAAGTGAGCTCATCAGCGTTATGAAATCCTCAAAATCGATAGAATTAGAATCGAGGCAAGCCACCCCACAAGGCTATTTTGAGCTTGTAAGATTCTTCTTGAGTAATAGAGTTGATTTCCTACTTTCCATTGTGTCTTGCTTGTGAAGGGCTTTGGTGTGCAGAACAAGAGGAGGAAGGAGGAGATGGAGCGAGAGAGAAGAGAGGAGAGACGCGCGGACATGCGTGGGAGCCTCGAAACCCACATAATGATCTCTCGTGAGGCAATGCTCTATATATGATGTATATATATGAATATGGGGGTAAGGTCACATGACCCTTACATCCCCAACAATCTCCCACTTAAGGGTCAATGTGATCATAAGTGAAAAATATACAAAGAATGATGTAGGACTATACAATAATGTACAGGAAGAGTCCGGATCTCTACCCATACTAGATCAGCCTACACCAACCGCCTCGAACAAGGTGTATCCATGCACCTCAAACTGCTCTAGACTCATATCGATAAGAGTCGAGCTCACATATGACTGATGCAAGAACTCATGAAGTTCCTGCAAAGCTCCCACTTGCTATATGCCTGTGTCAATCATCCAACGACTGACAACTCCAAGTGCAAATGCTCCAATCACAACTGCAATGTCTAGTCTTGAGCATAACAACTCGTAGATCATACTCCCGAATGCTGACGAAACATGTGCTATCATGGCTAACCTAACTATGTCAGCCATGCCTGTATCCAAGGCATCCAAAGCACCATCATCAAGACTAACATGTCCTGACATATCTATGTCAACATCTGGCATGAGCGAACCCAAGAATGACTGCATAATAGCTGACTCCGCAGCATCTAAATCAGTCATCCTATCAACCAAGGATGTGTCTAGGTGTGCATCCTGAGAGCTAATATGCTCTACCATACACTGTGTATCATGAGAGCAATCCTGCTCTACCACACCAAGTGTATGATCATGCTCCACATGAGCTAACTGCACAACATCAACACCAAGGTCAAACTGATGATCACACTCTAACTGAGTATCATCATAATGCTCTATATGAGCATCCAGATCATGCTCTAAAGCATCCAATTGATCATCCAAAGTGTGCTCCAAATGAACATCCACATGATCAACAAAACCATGCTTCATAGAAGCATCATGAGCATCTAAAACATGCTCTACATGTGCATCCATCTGAGCATCTGAATCCTGCCATACATGTGCATCATGAATGTCAATAGACCTATCTGTAGGTAGACAAAATGAGACATGATGAGTCTCACATCGCACATAAGACTGGACTCCCACTGAGACGAGACTGTCTCTCACATGAAGTACCTGTAGTGGATACCTGTGCCTAATCCTAGCACCTCTAACAAGCATAAGCTTTCCCAACTGCAACTGAAAATGATGCTCACCAAGGAATGCATAATATCTGCTCTCTTGTAACTGGCTAACTGAAATCAAGCTCATAGGGAATGAAGGCACATAGCGTACATGTCTGAGTATAAGTGATGCTCCACTAGGTAGCATAAGGTATACATCTCCTACACCCTCAATGTCATATGTCGTACCATCAGGCATGTGCACACATCCACGACTCTCACCTGAGAATCGACAAAACCACTCATGATATGGAGTAACATGAAAAGTGGCTAATGCATCAAGCAACCAAGCCATATATGTGCTATCCAATGAACAAGAGGAATCATGAGATGAACTATAGGAGAAAGTGATATCACCATCACTAGCATAATCAACTACCATAGAATCTCCTGAAACCACTACCTGACCTGCATCACGTGCATATCTCTGACGTCGTCGTCGCATCCGCCTAAAGCAACATCGTCGAATATGGCCCTCATGACCACAATGCCAACATCGAAGTCGTCAATGTGATCTATGTCTCACATGAGTCAATGGACTCGCATATATATCATGTAGTCTCTGCCATAATGCACTACTCGTCTCCTCATACATAACAGACTCATATATAGAATCCACAAGCTGTAATCGGATTGTGGAGCTGGCCAATGCATCCATATCCATCCATACGGGGTCGAGCATGTCACGAGGCCTCTGTGCATCTCTATGCACATACATGTGTAACCCTGCACGAACCAATGTATACCACATCTGAGCTTTCCATCTCGGAAAGTCAGTGCCATCAAATCGAGAAGACACCATGCTAGCAATCCAAGAGACTAGTAATGTATTAAGAGACTAGAAACAATACTCTATCCTCAATAGGATCACACCTGCATATCCATATGCATAACTCACATCACAAATGTCTCGATGGAGAAAGAACCATGTGAACCACCTGTCACATAACCATGCATCTAGCATGCACATAAAACCATGAGCATAAGTCCTGTTCACCAAGTCTCCAAAGTGACCAAATAGATGTGAAAGAATCCTGGGAAAATTTCGACAGAGTATCCCCTGTAAACTGAGCAATCAAACAAGATAACCAATAATGAAAGAACAATAAGTAATCCATCACCACCTGTCACTAATCAAATCAAGAAGATAATGGCAACTACATGTGCCAGAAAACTAATGGCAATACACGCCAATACAATGGTGATGCACCTCCCACTCAAGAATGAATCCTGCAAGATGGTCCAACCTATCACAAATAACCTGTGACCAAGTCCAAATGAATGGAGATAAACAATGATCCAAAGCTATCGCACAAGCTTCAAGATCCACTAGAGTTCTCTTCTAGCATAAATGCTATCAAAATTTCGACAGCATCTCCTCTGTGAAATGGACTCTACAACCAAAATAACCATGTGGGAATCACCATCCACATATGCCAAGAATCACACTGGCAAATATATATCAATCAATGACCAAATGCTAATAATGATGACAAACAAATGTGTAACTGAGGCTCCAATCTGGATCCTGTACCTGCAAAGAAAACAAAGATACAAGTACCAAATAAGATCCAAAATCAACTCTCACAAAAGTATGTGTAACCGGCAAGTAAATCCATAACCAAGTGGCATAAGCAAGATATAGACCACAATGCCACTATACATCCATGATCGAACTCATGATGACATAAATCTAAAAAAAAGAGTATACCACAATGTCATCTTACATGCCAAACGCGTGACAAGATCATGCTCTACTCTCATATGGAGGAGCTATCACAATGAGCATACATGTACAATGCTTTGAAGCTCTGAAAATAAGAGCTTGCACACCATAAATTCTCTCTCGAAGAAGTTCCAAAGCAAATTCAACCTCCAAGTGCAATTAGGGTTCTTATAGTGAAAATGTGATGCTCTATGTTTTGCTGTTTCAGAGATGATAACCTCTGAATCTGAACTTTTGGCTTTATCAAACTTCAAGATCTAACTCTTGGCTATGTAACGAGATAAAGAACACCTCAATCGGAGGTGTGTAGCTCAAGATATGCTCAAAACAAGCACCTCCTGTCAATTTCACTCTCACTTGCAACAGTACTGCTCTGTATTCTGCAATTTCGGCAACCTAAAACTCAGAATCTGGATCTGAGTTCTTCTACAAAGTTGTAGCAATCTTTCCAAGCTACGTACAGCAAGTTGAATCATCGAATTCCGAGCTGTAGAACGCAAATTATGAAAAAAAACCGACCTGCTGTCCTAGTGAATATAGATTCGCTTTCTACAGTAGTCTGCGTTTTTCGAGTTTTTGGCACTTTAGAAGTCTGTAGCAGGTTCTGCACCCTTCTGTGACGTTGTAGCCCTCTATGTTAGCTACGCACAGAACTTTAAAACGCATCAATCGGAGTTTCCTAACTCAAGTTACAGCCGAAATACTGAACTGCTGTCAAGAGATGCCGACCTGCACTTCTACCTCTTCTCACCTAAGCTTCCATTGAAGCTTCTTGCACACCAGCCTTCAGCATGCTCTGATACCAATGTAGGGCTCTGGTGTGCAGAACAAGAGGAGGAAGGAGGAGATGGAGCGAGAGAGAAGAGAGGAGAGACGCGCGGACATGCGTGGGAGCCTCGAAACCCACATAATGATCTCTCGTGAGGCAATGCTCTATATATGATGTATATATATATGAATATGGGGGTAAGGTCACATGACACTTACATCCCCAACAGCTTGTCTCTTCATTGTGTGTGTGTATGTGTGTGTGCATCTTTATGCTTCTCACCTTCACTCTCACTACATCTCACGTTCACGATCTTCATATCACTCCAATCTCTTCCACGGATTGACGTTAAGGAGGTGGAGCTTCTTAACGTGGTTCTCACCATTGTGCTAGAGCAACACCAAATTTGGTGCCGTTGCCGGGGATCGAGTCTAAGACGAATGTGTGATGGTAAGAGTATAGCAAGACGTGGTGTTGGAAGGTAAAAATTTCAGTTTTTGTTGTTTTTAGTTAGTTTTTAGTGTTTTCCACCTCCCCCACACTCCACCTTCATCACTGCATCATCTTCTTCCACTTCGAAAAAATCAAAAAATTCACCATATCCACTCATTCTCCTCATTTCCCCTCATTTGTGCATGCGAGAGAGAGAGAGAGAGAGCTTTTGTGCTTGTGTGTACTTTTGTGTTTTTGAGTTTTCTTGTAGGTATAGAGCTCTAGAGCATCAGGAAAGCTTCCAAAAGGTAAAAATGTGCTTTCTGTCAGATTTCTGTCGTGTGTGTCAGACCATCGCGATGGTCTGTCAACTTCGACATTTGTGGTAAGCGAGTTCTCCAAGAGATAGGCGACACCAGCGCATACAGGGATCCACAAATGTTTTGCAAAAATTCATAGTTTGGTGGACCATCGCGATTGGTTCATGCCATCGCGATTGTGTCACACCATCGTGATTGGCTCATGCCATCGCGACGGCTCGGCTGGACCATCGCGACGGTCTCCCACCATTGCGATGGCTCACTTGAGCCATCGCGACAGTTCACTTGGACTATTGTGACGATCCAGTCGACCCCACGCCATCGCGATTGGCTCATGCCATTGCGCCGATGCTGCCATGTGGCAAGCTAGACCATCGCAACGATACCTTCAGACCATCGTGATGCCTCGACATTTGAACCATCGCGATTGGCTCACGCCATCATGCTTTGAGACCATTGCGATGGGCTCACGCCATCGCGATTGTCCCGTTGACCATTGACCGACACCATCGCGATTGCTTGCCGATTAGACCATGGCGACGGTTCATTCACCCCAGCGCGATTGCTCACATCTACGCCATCGTGATAGTTCACTCCATCGGACCATCGCGATTGTGCCACGCCATCGCGACGGTTCACCTAAACCATCGCGATAGTCCCAGACCATCCCGATTGTTGCAGACCATCACGATTGTCCACCCCAAATGCAATTTTTAGGGTTTCATTTTTTGGGCTATTTTGGGGCTTATTTTTGAAAATTTTTCGGTGATTCGACTCATAGGAGACCCCTTAGCTCATAGGGAAAGAAAAACTTGTTTGTCAGTTTTCACCCTCGAGGACCTGAACGCTCATATCTTTTTCATCCAAAGTCCGTTTTTTGAGCTTTATAGCTCATTTGAAAGCTCTTTACGAGTACTACGTGAACTCAAATATTTTTTCTCAAAAAGAAGATGTTAATTTTTAGAGAGGATATTTTGAGGTTGACCATCTTTGGGACTAGAAAGCGAGGGGGCATTGAAATTTTGGGCAAAAGGAAAGGGACTCAAAAAGTGTATATATCAAAGTGCTTGATCATCCATTGTGAATGGGTCTAAACACTGGCTTTTTACAGGTCTAGCAAGGGCAATCAAGGGCAAGCAAGACAAGGCAGTGAAGGACCCAGGGCTTGGGAAGCACGACTTCTTGGGCAACAGAGCAACCAAAGGAGCTGACTCGAGGTTTGAAGATTACTCAACCCCCTCAGTCAATTCTAGCTTAGGATAAACGGTAGCATTGTGGATTAGATTAACGATGATAGGAACGCCTCAAGTTCAAGAGATTTAAGTTTTCAAGTCCAAGACTAAAGTAAAGGTGTGTGATACGTAAATCTAAAGGAAAGAACTTAAGTCTAACGGAACGAGCACTCAAAAATATAATGGAAAGTCGATTCCTGATGGTTACGGAAAGATAAGACAAGAACTTAAAGACATTTAAAAAGAATCAAACAAAAAAAAACAAAAAAAAAGAACGATTGACGATCAGAAGTACTAGGAAGAAAATTCATGAACCTTAGATCGGGCAACCATATAGGTAAGTCAGACCAACAAAGCCTTAGATCATCAGAAGCAAGTGTAAGAACTACTGCACATTCGTGGGCTCAACAATTGAATAGCTACCCTTACGAGTTGATCTCAGACACTCGTGAATCAGAAATAGCTTTTAGCTCAGAAAGATCGGAAGGAGGGTCAAACATAGCATACTTGGAAAAACTTGAAGGACCCTATAGAACTCAATTAGAGTTTCTCCGAACCAACCGTTAGGTGCTCGCATCTATGAGGATGGTTTGCAAAGACAAGTGGTGCAAATGCACAATCCTGATCAACCCATTGGATTGGAACGTCCAGTGGTGAAATTCAAGAGAGACGCATACATAGACAAAGAAGGAACAATGTACATCATAAGTACTTAACCAAACAATACAAATGAGTTTGTAGTAATTCAGATCGAGACGGAAGCTAAACCCCAAGGAAAAGAACCATTAGAAGAACCTAGGACACCTAGAGGGAAATCTGTACTGACAAGAGTACTAATTCCGAAGTGGATCCCTCAGGATAACTGAAGCATAGAATTATTCGTAAAGAAAGAGATAGATGAAGCATTTTGAAGATATAGAATGGAACAACCTAGTGAGGTAGGATCCATCATAATTTACGAGTTCAAGGACCCAGATACACCTGGAAAGGTTGTATACCTGGATGAAACTTCGAAAAGAGTATTTGTAGTTCCAGACCACACAAGAAATACCTACAGATGGAGAGCCGAGTTGGTATTCCCTCCATCTCAAACTAATGTAAATGCGAGCCAACAAGGCAGGAACATCATCAGCCCATAGCCTTCAAAGAGATAAAAACAAAGAGAGACCGGAAGTAATTTTCAATCATCCCATAGGGAGAGATAGAACCACCATAGACACAGACAGAGTGGATAGACAAAGGGAACCTAGAATACCAGGTCGTAGAGATGATTTTCCTCTACCTAGACCACGTGAACATGCAAGAATATTAAGACCCACTCAATCAGTAAAATCCATGAAAAACTACTTTGATTGGACAGGAGATCCCTACGATCATGTTGCAGAGTTCAAGCAAGTTCTAAGAGCAGAGCAAGTAGAAGACATGTTCACGCAATATAACGCATTTGGACTAACGTTAAAGAATACCGCTTTAACTTGGTTTCAACCATTTCAACAAAGGCAATTTAGTGATATCCATCACTTATTAGAGCCATTCATCACTGAATTCTCTAAAAGTGGGATCAGGCATGATACGTCTTCATTGATTCATAGTTTCAAACATACCCCTCAAGAAACAGTTAGACTAGCACGACGTAGGTTTAGACAATATGTTGAAGATGTCCAATGCAAGAGCTACCCTCACATGCCAAGCAAGTGTGATTGTTTTTAGATGGCCTATTGAGCTCTTAAATACGCTCCTATGTATGCTTGAAGGAACCCAAAACGCTAGAGGAATGTGTAAGAATTTGCATAGAAATTGAAGACAACTTAGGAGACGAGTTGGAACTCTCAAAATTCTACAAGGACTGGGACTATTCATCTCTAGCATCCACAAAACTTTCTAGCTCGATAGAAGACCTAGCAGAAAAAGTGGCCTAGAAACTACGAGTTTCTAGCAAACAGATGCCTAGGCTAACAAAAAACAAGCGTTGTTACACCTGTGGTGGTGGTCATATGGCAAATGTGTGTCCCAATGCAAGACAACCACAAGCCAACCCTAGTGGCCAGTACTGCACAATTGAGAGACGATACGCAAATCACACGGCTCAAGACTGCCCTTATAACAAACAAGACTGAGACAGAACTACCTGCAAGCATACGCATAGCCAGGTAGGTATCAAGGTCAATACAATACTCAGCCTCATTACTATAGGCCTCCTCAAAACTACCCTTATCAGGCTCAATAGAGACCTCAACCTGTTTTAGCTTAGCAGCCACCCCCACCAGCTAATGTCATCTCAGTTAAATATTCTGCTGCAGAAGAAAACCTCAATAGGGCTTTAGTTCCCTCTTCACCCTTAATTACTGAAAGTGACCCAAACTCAAACAGTTTTGACTCTACTCATGTAGATAGTCCACCCGCATATTATTCAGAGTCACCAAAACATGTGGAAACCTATTAGTACGATAGTCCACCATTGGAACCTAGTTGGGAGCTAGACTATGCTAATGTGATGTATGCAAACCCGTCCACCGCCCCAAGTGAGACAGCAAAGAACACGGGGCCCTAGAGGACCATGCTTTAGGTGCCAAGGAGATCAGTTCATAAAGGATTGTCCACACCCTCCGATAGCAGGACAATCACAATATTATAACATACAAGGCTTTTGTGTCGATTGCGGCAAAGAGCACATAGACAACGATTGTCCTAAGAACCCTGCTAATGCTTCAAATGTGACACCCATCAACGTGATAGGTATTGTGCACAATGCAGATGGATCCAACCCTACATATGTCACTATCCAAGCTATAACTAGAGCCCAGGCGCTCTTACAAAATGAACAGCTTAATCATGAGAAAGTAGCCAGAACTAGTGATGTTGGAGAGTCTAGTAATAAAAACAAAATTTTGGAAAGACTCTAGAGAAAGAATCAAGAGAAAATGGAGTAAAAAGATAACTGAGTTGGAAGGAAGTTTAAAGGAATCGAGAGCCAAAATCCTAGAATTGACTTCGCAAGAATCAAATCAAGAGAACCTAGCTCAGAGATCAGGATCAGTTTTAGCGGAACCCATATCGGAAAACCTAGACATGATCTTCTGTGCATACCAGGCTAGATTGAAAGAAGGACCCCAGATAGTTGAAATGAGCAAGAACTATCCAAGAGCAGATTTAGAAATTGAGAGAACAAAACTTTGCATGAAGATGGTAGAATTAGCACAAACAATCTTTGAAGCCTCTTGTTATCTTAACTAGAATAACATGGCTAAACCAGAATTACATTCTCAAGGACTAATGGAGAGGTTAGAATACTTGATTGAAAGTAAGGAGAAAAAGAATCAGCATAGGAACCCTATCCAAGAGACACAAGAAAGGAATGCACCATCCCTGTCTGAAGTACCCAACACAGAGAGACAAGACAACCTCTCTTCCATACATAGGTATTCACATGAATTTCTGAGAGAAATCCAAGAAGAGAAATGGAGAAAGGAACAAGGAACCCATCCTCCTATTCAAGAAATAGATTACTTGTAGGAGCAATTTCCCCAAGACATCCCCTCTATTTACGATGATGTAGAGGAAGAACAACCGAGTGAACACACAGGTTTTGAATCCCATTCTTTACAAGAATTACCTCAGTTCACAGGACCTTGGGAAGACAAGTCTATTAGCATGAGAGCACCCACTATACTAGTGACGAATGAAGAATCAGTGATCCCAAGAAGCATGGAAGTGATCAAGAATACCAAAGTACAATGTAATCTCACTCTAGAGGAGTTGTTGAAGGTAAAACCAGAATTGTGGAAGCATGTAGCAAATCAATTCCCTGAGCTTGCTACTACTCCCTCACAGATAGGAAAACACAAGAAAGTACATGAGATACCAGTAGAAAGGATTGGAGATGTAAGCAAAGGAGAGGAAGGTAACACTTATCTTCCAATAACCCATCAAGGCTACACCACCAAAGCTATCTTAGATTATGGAGCTAGAGTAGCCATCGCTACCACCGCTTTATGGAAACGTTGGGGTAAGCCAGCATTAAGACGTACCAGAATGAAGCTACAAATGGCTAATGGACATATACAGAAACCATTAGGCTTACTTGAAGGCATATCTCTCACCACTTGTGGTGTGGAGTTTGAGCATACTTTTGCCATTTGCGATTTTGCAAAAAATCATGCTTACAAGATGATTTTAAGATGACCATTCATGCAATAGTTGCAAATTGTACAAGATTGGGAAACTAATTCTTTGTACTTGCAACATTTAGGAGTGACTACTAAAGTCAATCTTAAAGACTATTCACATGGAGATGTACCCCCAATACAATGGAATACCATCCATAAGACACAGATAGAAACAGAGTCAGCACACTCATTGGAGTCAGATCCCTCATGGTTGCACGAGGACACTCATCTATGGATGTGTAAAGTAGCAAAACGAGAGGAAGAACGGTTAGAAACTAGGACTTTAGGTTCATAACAACATCGAGGAACCCTTCAAGACCTAGCTTACACACCTGTAGTATTTCCAGACGAGGAATTCGAGCCTCATGGTTGAGCAGAATGGACATAGCCATCAATGAAGACCAATGGACACCCCACTATAATGAGGATAGCTATGACATTTCAATTTTCACGATAGAGCCAATCATGTGGGATTTCCTTATTGAAGAATGCGAACCTAGCACTGATGCATTCGAGGATACAAGTGACTTTGATCTAGAGTCAATTATTATGGACCCTCCTTTTGCATCAGATGAAGAATATTTCTACGAAGTAGAAACTCACCCCCAGGGACACGAAGAAATTATGGATGAGGTGAGGTTAGCCACACAAGTGACTGCCAAAAGTGAAGGTAAGAAAAGAAAGAAGAAAGAAACCACGTCAGAGGAAGAAGAATCCTTGTTTGAGGTGCCAGAGAACTTTAAAAAGTATGAAATAGAAGATAGAAGAATCATGGTACGAATGCCTAATAGAAAAGGTAACATTGGAGAAGTATATGACAATCGAGAAAAAACCAAAAAAATAATAGTTGCCATAGAAGGAGAAGAAGAGAAATGTACGTACATAGGGCATGATTTGACCACTGAAGAAGAAGAAGAGCTAATTGCCCTATTGCGCGAATATAGAGATGTGTTTGCATGGAGTTACAAAGATTTGAAAGGAGTAGATCCAGATATATGTCCTCATAGAATCCCTATGACTCCAGATGCAAAACCTATGAAACAAAAACCGTACATGTACAATGATAACTACGTTGCAAAGATTAAAGAGGAAATAGATGGTTTGATAGAAGCAGGATTCATTTATGAAATTGAGCATACCGAACGAGTATCCCCCATTGTGGTAGTGCCCAATAAGAATGGAAAAGTGCGTGTGTGTATTAACCTTAAGAAAGTTAATTCCACCACGATTAGAGACAGTTATCCTCTTCCTATCACAGAACACCTATTAGAAAGAGTTGCGGGCAAGGAAGTTTACAGCTTTCTTGATGGTTTCTCAGGCTATAATCAAGTAGCCGCTGCTCCAAAAGATCAGCACAAGATGGCTTTTGCCATAGAATGGGGCATATTTGCATTTTGTGTGATGCCATTTGGCTTAACAAATGCACCCGCCACTTTCCAGTGACTCATGTGTCATGTTTTTAAGGAATTCTTAGGCAAGAATTTGGAAGTCTATGTCGAGAATATTAGGTTTGTTTGAACCCAGAAAAGTGCATTTTCATGGTCAGACAAGGCACAATCCTAGGACACATTGTGTCAAAGAATGGAATCTCTACAGATGAAGAGAAGGTGAAAGTAATTGCAGATCTACCTAGGCCAAATAACATTAAAGAGGCACAGGCCTTTATGGGTCATTGCGGTTATTATAGACGATTCATACATATGTATGCAATCATAACCAAGCCCTTGTACTCTCTTTTGACCAAGTTTGAATGGACAAATGAGTGTGAGAATTCATTCAATGAACTTAAACGACGTTTGTGCTCAGCACCTATATTGACAACCCCGGATTGGAGCAAGCCATTCCATATGCATGTGGATGCATCCAATTATGCCATAGGATGTGAGTTGGCACAACCCACAAATGAAGGAAATATAGATCTCGCCATAGCTTACGTGAGCAGACAGTTGAACGCAGCAGAAAGAAATTACACCACTATGGAACGAGAAGGATTAGGAATGATTTACGCAGTAAAGAAATTCAGACATTATTTGTTGGCAAACAAGTTCAAGTTCTTTACAAATCATCAAGCATCACTATATTTAGTCAACAAGCCATGTAATACAGGACGATTAATACGATGGTTTCTATTACTCATGGAGTATGACTTTGAAGTAGTAGTCAGGAAAGGAAAGACACACTTTAGAGCTGACCACCTCTCAAGATTGACCACAGGAGAAGCTCCTTAAGGAATAGCGGATGAATTACCAGACGCATATTTGTTTAACCTTGAGATAGTACCAGAATGGGCTAAGCCTATTGTTCCTATTCTCACATATGGACCCAAGAATCCTAGGATAAGGATCATGGAAGGAGAGATTACTAAATCATAGAGATATGAGCGAATTGGTTGCAATTAGCACATGTGGGTGCATTAAAGCAACATCATTCAAAACCTCAAACATTACAGACTCTGCATAGACTAGGAGTATATTGGCCTTCTATGGAAGCAGACGTCTATAAGTTGTGTAAAGAATTCCCTATCTGTTGTGAAAGACCACAAGTAGAACATGCTACATTATATCATGTGAATGGAGTGAACCTTTAGTGACATACTTGAGGACAAAAACATTCCCTCAAGGAATGACCTTAGCATGACAACGCAGTCTAGAGCAGGAAGCTCAAGACTATTCACTTATTGGGGACAATCTATACAAACGAGGACGAGACGGATACCTAAGATAGTGTGTTCATGAGAGCGATTATTTGAGTGTACTAGAGACTGCACACCAAGGTGTTGTAGGAGGTCATTTTGGCCCCGATAGGATAATCAAAGCCATCCTCTTTGCTGGATTATGGTGGCCCACTCTTCACATGGATGCACATACCTATGTTAAGAGATGTGGTGTGTGCCAAAGAACTCAATTTCCTACTCGCAGAGATGAAATGCCATTGAAACCCATGATGGGAGGATTTACATTTTCTAAGTGGGGTATAGACTTTGTAGGACCCATTAACCCCCCTGCAAAAGGTACACATGTTGAATACATCATTGTTGCGACAGATTACCTTACCAAATGGGTAGAGACAAAAGCCACAAAAAAGAATGATGCACACACGACTGCAAAATTCTTATTTGAAAATGTCTTTACAAGATATGGATTGCCTATAGAGTTAGTGAGCGATCGAGGAACTCATTTTCTAAACCAAGTCATTCAATATTTGTTACAGGATTTTATGGTGATTCACAAGAAATCAGCAGCATATCATCATCAGGCCAATGGTCAAGCAAAAAGTACTAACAAGATCCTTTGTAACGTACTGACAAAACTCGTGAACAACAAACGTTCAGATTGGGACAAACAGTTACACCACGCTGTTTAGGCATATCAAGTGGCCTACACGACCGTACTCAATGCAACTCCTTTTCAGATGGATTTTGGTCAGAATGCTGTGCTTCCTTTGGACTTCTTGATACCGACCCTTAAGGTTGCACAAGAACATCTGTGGACCGGCCATGAATTATCAGCAAGAATAATGGACTTGGAACGATTAGGACAAACCAGGCTAAAAGCAGCAACAGGTATATATGCAGCAAAGAAGGGACAAAAAGCCTATTTCGATGCGCATGTGAAAGATAAAGGCTTAAAAGAAGGAGATTTAGTCCTAGTGTATACACTGAAACAGCACACACGAAAGTTAGAAAAGTGAGGTTATGGACCTATGATCATTAACAGACTCTTGACAAGTGGAGCAGTACAATTAGCCACCCTAGAAGGAGACATAATGCCTAATTACATTAGTGGTTGTAGAGTCAAGTTATATCAGGAACCTTATACTGAGGATATGCTTAGATGACTCACGTTGGCAAAGAAGTGTAAGGAGGAAGAAAATAGAATACGTGCTGAAGCTCAAGCAGAAGCTATAGAATGCATTAAGCGCATGAAGTTAAGAAGACAAGGACTGGGGAGAGAACATTATAACCATCTGTAAACAACACCCAGATAACCCATGGCCATGTGTCAAGTAAAGTCAACCACTCATCCTAGCATAGTGGATAGGATACCATTCATTATAGTCAGGCTAGAGCATGGCAACCCTTGCCAAGAGCTCAGGGCTTTAATTGACTCAGGTGCTATGACTAGTGCGATTAGATCGTCCCACTATAAGGATTCAAAAATAGCAATGCGGCTAGTTGAGGCATACCTCATAGGGCTAGGAGGCATGGAAACCCCTTGCACGGGTGAGGTGGACCTTCCTATCCTCATAAACAATATGAGCATGACAACAAAGCTACTAGTGTGCCATGATGACGACTTATAGAACCCCTAATCCTTGGCCAAGATTGGCTATACGATCACTCAGTGGACCTAAAGCTTAGACAAGGCTACTTAGAGATTGGAACCTTAGATCAGCAACGAGTGATACTGCTTGACTTCCCTAACAACACTCCGCCTGAGGTATGTAAACCTAGACCATATGAACAGCATGCGAAGGAGGACCGGAAGATCTTTGGTTAGATAAGTCATGCGACGTCTACCCCAACCCACGCGGGCTTGGCAATGGACAATTGTCAATCAGAAGGACGTCAGGAGATTTTCCCTTGGTCCTCCTACAAATTAGAAGGGATTACCACCCAACAGATGGGTCAAGTGGGTCACATCAGTGGTCAGGTGGACTGCATCAGCAGCCACATGGGCAAGATACCCTACGGTGCCCATCCTTCCACACTTACTGCGGACTAGCCTAGATTAATATTACAGAATGGATCACTTCCTAATGGGCAAGTTTCGCAAGTGTTGGACCTCCCTTCTTTTCCAAAGGAGAGCATCCATCCGACCTCTCAACCTCAACCACAAAGGAGTCAACCAAAACGGAGGAACCCAGACCGACAACAATATTAGATGATGAAAGGAAGAAAGCAACAGTATCAGCACCACAAAGCAAGAGGCACGCAACAAATATGGGTGCCAAAAGGACAGAAGACACAGGTAAATTTCAACGATTCCGACAAGGAGAAGCAGAAGTTAAAGCAGAAGCAGTGTCAGTATCTAGCTTTGCCTCGACCTTCTTCGACAAGAATGAACAGTAGGCAGATTTGGATCGCCAAGAAGTATCTTACAAATCAACCCACACCCACGCAGATTTGGGTACCCAAACAGTGTATTATAGCTCAACCCTCAAGCCATGTAATATATACCCCTCAAAAATCTCTTCATCTCTCCATACCACCACATCCGATATCACCTTTTGTCCCTTAGCACAAACATACCACCCGCTCAGAAACTCTTAGGAAGTGGATACCGAAACGTATCCAGATATATTCTCCGACCCCCTTATCTAACTTTACTCCCATCCCGACTAAACACTACCCTTGTAATAACTCATCAACACCTGAACTTTGTACAAATCCACACACTCTAACCCAACATCACTTGTAATAGCACCTCATCAAGAAATGTATGCATTATCTGAAGCATGTAGGTGTCTAAAGACCTGCATTAGTTTTGCAACAATCATTCCATAGACCACATCACAACACTTGGCTACATGGGTTACACATCGGTTATGGAAAGGGATTGCAGTCTCACTTGGGATCATAATTAATTTCCATACTAATGTGTTAATCTTTTGTAGCAGATGTGCTACACACTCGCATCATTCATCATGCAGGCAGAAGGACCATCTGAAGCTGGCCCCACTGTACCATGGCAAATATTGGTGAATTATTAGCTGAACCACATCCTATGGCTCAACCACCAGAATTCCAGGGATTTCCCAGACCTATGTCAATTGACAATCCTCCTAAGGGATATACTGAAAAGATTCATCGCAATTCTCATTGGTTTCAAGGTTTAGCAGGCCCATTGGCAGATGCAGACTTCATTTTTGAGGCCAATTTGACTTTTGATACCCGTACGTGGGGCAAATACCAATTCTTCTCAAGAGAGTTTGAAGCACTACAGAACAGAGAAGACTTAAAGCATGTTTGGGCAAGAGCAGGCTTCACAGAATATTTCAGTGATCCTTTGCCTAAACCAGATTTCTACAGATGCTTTTATCTATTAACCGCTTTGACAGCTTCTAAGAACAAGGATCTACCAGGCACATTCATTTTGCCGTCCCTAGTGAAGGATCCACCATTTAAGAGGATTTATCTTTCTAAAGATTTAATTAGAGCTGCCATAAAGATCCATGGGACGCATACTCCTATAGAGCGAGAAAGGTTGATTCCAGAGCCAATGAAACGTGGAGACGTCTTTAAGTGGGAAGATATTTCAGCAATCACACTTGAGCTCTCTAAACCATTAAGGATATGTATGCAGCACTTCTCTTTCCCCGCTCAGGACCGATTCACCATGCCACACAAACGCATCTGTTTTGGTTTGTATTTAGCTTGTATGGGGCCACAAACTGTAGACCGCGCCAGTTGGATAATTGATCAGTTGTATCTAGCACAACACAGATGGGAAAAAAAAAGTAATCCATGGCTGCTGCGCTCTTACGAGAATTGTTTATATGTGTTTGGCTTACCATTTACTAATAGAGCGTGCAATGACCAGCGATGAGTTGAGAGCATTTAAAGGAAAGGCCAAGAAAGCTAGAAAAGCCAGCAAAGGATGCGTAGGAAAGTGCATGAGAGGAACCATTCCATGCCTGCAAGTTCCAAAATCACCATCACCGTGACCCTCTCCCGTACAGTCTCCTACAGAAGCCCTTGCTGCTGTACAACCCATCCACATACGCTTATCGAGACCTGTCATTACAGAAGGCACAACTAGTGCAGTCACCTTTCAGGCTACCATTGTCTAGGAACCTACCACCACTGCAGCAGAAGTTCCCACCAGTATTGGTGCGGAAGCGTTTTCTTTTCCGAGACCCAACCTGGAAGCGGAACCCATAGATACAACGTTTGATTTTGAAATGCGAGATGCTTTCTCAAATGAGTTTCAGTTTTCTAAAGGCCAGATTTTCTCTGAGGAATATGAACGTCCAAGTTACCCCACCACTCCCCTGGATCAATAGCAAGGATAGGTAGTATCAAGCTTCGGAGATGAAAGAACAGAAACAGATGAAGACGAGGGCGACGATGAAGCCAGCCAAGGCACCCAAGAATCCCAAGAGAATGTGCAGACAGATGAGCAAGGACAGCAAACCGACAACCAAGGTGACACAAGCACGCACGAAGATGAAACATTTGAAGCCGCGGCCTACACCTTGGCAATAAAGAAGTTATATCGCACCATGGAAAAAGTTTGCACAGGTAAGAAGTTAACTCACGAAGAGAGCCAAGCACTCATAGAACAAACTTCTATCAGGTGGTTTTGAAGAAGTATACATCAAAGGCTTCAAGGAACTTGTTAAATCAGTGGGATCTAACGAAGCATTAAGATATTTGCAGAGGAAATCGCTTCCGCAATTTGACCCCTGATGAGTACGTCTACTATCAAAACAAGACAAATACATTCGTGTACCAACGGGTGCCCAATCTTCAGAACAGGCTAGGGAAGCCCGTCTCATTCCTGAAAGATCTGTTGTCGAAGAAGCGATCCTCATCGACTCCCCGCCCCACACTACTACTGTACATACCACCACTGTGATTGAAGTACCCATCACCCCAACCGCTCCTCCTTCATCTCCCATCCCTTCAGTCCCTCCTATCCATCCTACTTCACCTATACCATCCACACCCTTTGACAGTGCAGTAGCAGAATTCCTTGTCACCTCCATTCCTCCCACTCTTCCTACACCTACCCAACCTAGTCTACCCCCTAGGACTTCCATCTTCCCATCCAGATCATTTCTCAATCCATCCTTCCCCCCACCTCCAAGACCCCTCTTTCCATTTCTACCCCCGTTGACTTTCTCCCCTGTGTCACCTCCTCGACCCATCGTATTTCCATTTTCCCCTTTCCACCAAGGAGTACAAGAGATCTCCTCTGTAAATTACTCTTCAACCTTTGTAAACCCTGTATTTACACCCACGCACGCACCCACTATCACTCCATTATTCATGGTCACCGCACTTGACACCACCTCAAGTGACATGGATATATCACCAACCACAACACCACCACTCACTTCATTCATTTCACCACCGCACATAAGGGCATCACAATTTTCCAGTTTCACACAACATCCAACCTCCCACCCCCATTTCCCTTTCCCTTTGCATCGACACCCACACACACCGCAACTGCATTCACTCCGTCATTAATATTATCACCCACTATAGACACTACATTTCATGAGATGTTCACCTGCATGACACAAGTGATAGATGAGTTTACATCTCTCAGAACCAATTACCAGACACTGCAGAAGACAATCAATGGTTTATAGTCACAGCTCAATTCACTGACCATCGAGAATGCCTCACTGAACACCCGCTACCAAGAGTTAAGCGAAGCATATCATAAACTTGAACTAGAAAGTGAAGAAAAGACAAAAGAGGCCCTCATTGACATAGACAATTTGTTAAGGGCGCAGACCATTCGCAACGCGACACTTACCAGGAACATGGGCTTACTCAGACGACACTTGGCAGCAGCGAAGGAAGAGAACCAACATTTACAAGAACAGAATAGAGAGAACTTGGAAGTTGCGCTAGATCAACGAGACCAACCGTTGAGTCCCAGCCGTTTTAAGGCAGTTCCTTCAAAATCGATGAGGATGTTATTAGATGATCATGTCACATTGCTAAATGAATATGACACCATGAACGAGGAGTTCCAGAAGCTCAAAGAAGACCACAAAGTGCTACAATTGAGAGCACCTTTACAACAAGGACTACTAGCTCCTGCGGACCCTTCTCCTACAGAGATATCAACCTACGAGGCACCCCCCAGGTCAGACTCCCCACCCGAACTACCAGTAGAGGAAGAAACAGTGACTATTCCGATGGAGGAAACGTTTGAAGAAGCATATGAACCCTAACCCATCCTAGGCGGACGCGTCACAACAGAAGGCCAGACGAATTTCAAACTTCCAACTCCCGCATGGATGGAGATGATTGAAGAACTTGAAAGAACTCACTCAGCACGGGTAGAGGCGTAGTTACACGCAATGGCAAATTGAAGAACACATTTTACAGTCCCCCTACTTTTCTCATTTGGCCCCTCGCAGGTAGATATCTGGGCATGAGCTACAATACAAACCATACTTTATGTTAATGGCAGAATATCAGCTAGCCATAGAAAAAGAAATAGGCAAGAAACCCTCTCACGCGACCTAGTTTGAGCCTGACAAATTTTCATTCGATGTGTAGCAAGGAGAAATATATCAACCAGATTGGCGCAAAGATTTATTACAAGCATATCCAGAAATGATGAGTACACGGGCCAAGGCACCTTTACACTTAAAATATAACCCATGTTGGGACCCATGCCACGTCGACGATCCTGGAAGGCATTTGCAATTAAAGTTCAAAATAACAAGCAATGCCAGGATTGGTTGAATTACCCATACTTCACTCCACCCACAGGACCACCAACAGTTGGATACATGATGGAAACAATTCGCCACTGGCTCCCCCGCTTAAAACATATGGACGATGTAGCAGCGCATATGACTGTCAAAATTTTTTACATGATGCAAATGGAATTCAAAGTCTTCCGTCGCATCAAGGCACCCCATGTAAACACCCCAGGTTTCGAGCATGGCAATTTAGATCTAGCTTATGACATGAGCACGACACCATCGCTCCGGATGTGTTACGCCTAGCACTATCGAATTAAGTACTTACCGGTGTGCTATAAGCAAACCTTCGAAGAAATGTTGACAACCGGTTTTTGGGAATATCATTCAAAAGTGTTCATCACAAGGCCCACACATTTGTTTCATTTATTTGCCTACGAACAAATGGTAGATTCCACGCACTACAGACTCCCGCCATCAGATGAACCGCAACCAATAGATTGGGAGAAACTCGAGGCAGATCTGGCCCGAGGCATTCACATATCAGAGCACACCCTTGCTCAAGACCTCCTATAGAATTACATCCAATAGACCTCACAACAAGGTTCTGTCGAGGACAATAGAAGCGAGAGGAAGGGGGTGTTGGCAGTAGTCAGAGGCATAGATGATGCGGAAGCATGTGAAGCCAGAGCATAACAAAGAAGCAGGGAGCTAGTCGGATCATTTTTCCAAACAAATATGTTTTATATTACTTCTTCAAACACTCAACAGTGATTCACATCACTTTTGTACCATATGTAACATAGAAAAACCCTTTTTGTAATCATATGCTCCATTTTGTGCAAGCCGAGGAATCCTCAAGCTTGAGGAGCTTAGGTAGAATGAACATGCCGATTTTGGTTCTTTTTAGATACCGTTTACCCCTTCAAATAGCACCTAGAACCTACTTTTTAACTATGCTAGACACTAGATGTGAAACCGGTCAAAACTAGTCTAGAATCTATAAAACGAGCTAGAGAGCTCATTTTTGAGGTTACTTAGTGTGAGCTTGTTTGAGTGGAGAAGAGCTTAGAGCAATTTTGAGCTTGTAAGATTGTTCTTGAGTAATAGAGTTGATTTCCTACCTTCCATTGTGTCTTGGTTGTCTCTTCATTGTGTGTGTGTATGTGTGTGTGCATCTTTATGCTTCTCACCTTCACTCTCACTACATCTCACATTCACTATCTTCATATCACTCCTATCTCTTCCGTGGATTGACATTAAGGAGGTAGAGCTTCTTAACGTGGTTCTCACCATTGTGCTAGAGCAACACCAAGCACTATTGGGAGAAGGACCAAATGTAGTAGATCTAGAAAGAGCTACTCTAGATTGAATTTAGAGATAGAAAGAACAAAATTGTGCATTAAAATGGTAGAACTAGTTGATACTATGTTTGAAGTAGTCAACTCTTTAATTAGAGTAATCTAGTGAAACTAGAATTGCACTTTTAAGAAAATGACATCCAAAGCCAAAGACTTGCTACCTCAAAAGGCTCATTTGATTGAAAGTAAGGAGTAGAATTCCTATCGGTAGAGTCTTATGTCCCTGACTCAACAAAGCATGGAATTGCACTATTAGATAGATTATAGAAAATGACATCCAAACCCAAAGACTTGCTGCCTCAAAAGGCTCATTTGATTGAAAGTAAGAAGTAGAATTCCTATCAGTAGAGTCTTATGTCCCTGACTCAACAGAGCATGGAGTTCCTCCTTCCATTAACAAATACTCAAAGGACTTCTTTAGAGAAATTCAAGAAGAGAAGTGGGATATGAAACAAATGACTCGCCCACCTATCCAAGAGATTTATGATCTTCATGAACAATTCCCTTATGAAATTCTCTCTATGGAGAGTAGGAAGATTTTCAATAAAGTGGAGTACAATTTGAATCTAATTCCTTTCAAGAATTTCCTCATTTCAAAGGCCCGTGGGAATCAGAGTCTATTCAAATGGGAAATTCTATGATAATGATTAGAAACGAATAGTCAACTATACCTAGGAATATGGAATTGTTTAAAAACACTTTCTTAGTGTCATCTCACTTTCGAAAAGTTTTTAAAGGTTACATGATAGTTGTGAAACATGTAGAAAACTAGGTGTCAAAAATTGACGGTTCCCACTCTCAAGTAGGATCCCATAGAAATTTCCTAGACATAGCCATAGAAAAGATAAGAGATATGAGTGAAGGAGAAGAAGGAAACATGTATCTTCCTATCACGTATCAAGGATACATGACAAAGGCAGTCTTAGATCCAAGAGTACGTGTCTCCATTGCTATCGCCTCCTTATGGAAATGTTGGGAAAAACCAACTTTGAGACCCAACTGAATGAAGCTAAAAATCCGAGAGAGACACATAGAGAATCCACTAGGATTTTTAGAAGGAGTCACTCTCACTACTTGTAGTGTAGAGTTTGAGCATCCTTTTGATATATGTAATTTTGGAGAAAATTATGTTCATGTGTGAATCTATAATCGAAGAGTGTGAGCCTAGTACAAACATGTGTGCAGAAGAAGGGAATGATGAGGACCCAAAATCCATTTTAATGGATCTCTTTTGTGAGCGAGCAAAAGAGTATTTATATTTACAAGCTATAAAGACTCATGAGAAAATCGGGTGCAAAAACAATGTGTTGATAGCCACATAATTAAGTCCAAAAATTAAGAAAAAACACAAAAAGAATCCATCCACTCAAGAATAAAAAGAACCCTTGTTTGAAGTACCTAACAACTTCAAGAAATATGAGATAGAAGATAGGAAAATCATAATAAGAATGCCAAAAAGAGAAGCTCTCATGGGAGAAGCTTTTGACAACAAAGAAGATACCAAGAAAGTAGTAGTGACAATAGAAGACGGAGAGGAACAAAGTAGATATATAGCAAACGACCTAAGTGCTAAAGAGGAGCAAGAGTTGACAGATCTTTGAGGAGAATATAGATGTATTTGCTTGGAACTTTAAGAATTTTAAAGAAGTGGTTCTAGTCATATGTTTTCGTAGGATCCCATGACATTAGAAGCCAAGATCAGAAAACTAAAATTATACACATATAATAACACCTATGTAGTAAAGATAAAAAAGGAAATTGATAGATTGATAGGAGAAAGATTCATCTATGAAATTGAGCATACCAAATGGGTATGCCCCATTGTAGAAGTGACCAAGAATAATGGTAAATTTTGTGTCTTTATTATCTTGAAAAAAATTAATAATGCCAGTGTACGAGATAGTTATCTACTTCTTATCACATAACATCTATTAGAATTTGTACCATGCAAGGATATTTATAGATTTCTTGATGGATTTTCAGTATACAACCACGTGTCCATTTCCCTTGAGATTCAACAGCAAAATGATTTTGCCACATAATAGGGAATCTTTGCATTTTGAGTGATGCCATTTGGGCTCAAAAATGCACTAGCTACATTCCAAAGACTTATTTACCATGTACCCAAAGAGTTCTTGTGTAAAAACTTAGAAGTCTATATGGAAAGTTGTTATTCTCATTCCCACATACGACAAACTCACATCCCAGAACTCGGGCAAATCTTCGATAAATGTAGAGAATACAAAGTATGTCTAAATCCAAAAAAGTTTGTTCTCACAATAAGCTAAGGCAAGATCTTAGGTCATATTGTATCAAACAAGGACTATTTAGAGATGAAGATAAAGTGAGAGCCATTGTAGAACTATCGAGATCTACGAGAGTTAAGGAAGTACAAGCATTTATGGGTCATTATGGATATTATCGACATTTTATCCACATGTATGCAATCATAGCTATTTTTACAACCTTTTAACAAATTTTGAGTGGAATCATGAATATGAGAACTCTCGTTTAGAACTCAAATGAAAATTGTGCTCAACTCAGATTTCACAATGCTAGATTAGGATATACAATTCCATGTTGATGTGGATTCCTCCAATTGCATTATTGGATGCATGCTAGCATAACCTACTAGAGAAGGCAATCTAGATTTACCCATAGCATATGCAAGTAGATAGTTGAATTCAATAGAATGGAATTACACAACAACAAATTGAGAAGGATTAAGCATAGTTTATGCCATTAAAATGTTTCAATATTATTTGCTTGTAAATAAATTCAAATTCTTTACAAACCATCAAGCTTTACTTTAATTGGTGAAAAAACTTTGGAATGCTGGAAAATTAGTAAGATGGCTTCTCTTAGTCATGGAATATGATTTTGAAGTAGTGGTTAGCAAAGGTAAAACCCACCTTAGGGCAGATCACCTTTCGCAATGCACTTTAAGAGAATCCCCACAAGGTGTGTTAGATGATCTTCGAGATTCATATTTGTTCAACCTTGAAGTAGTTCCAAATTCGGAGAAACAATTAGTGCCAATCTTGGCATATGAACCCAAGAACCTAGTGAGAACAAATCTCAGATGTATCATATACTTGCACGAAGCATCTATAAACAAGATAATCAAGGAGTCTTAGCTTGTTGTATGGATGAAGAAGAACATGATAAATGTTTGCAATTAGCACATGTAGGTACACTAGGGAACCATTACTCAAAGCAATGAACCCTATAGACATTAAGGCAATTAGGTTTATATTGGCCTACCATGGAAGCAGATGTTTATAAGTTGCTTAAGGATTTTCCATCTTGTATTAGAAGACCCCGTGTTGAACACAATACTTTATATCAAGTGTTGCTAATACCTGATTGGAGTAGTCATCTACTTGAATTCTTGAGAATGAACGTTTCCTTAGGATATGACACTAGCTCGACATAGGAGTTCTGAATAGGAAGCAAAAGGCATTGCACTCATTGGTGATAGTTTGTATTAATGTGAGAGAGATGGATATTTGAGTTTTGGCACACATGAATGCAGTTATTGGAGAATACTAGAAATTGCACACAATGAGGTTGCAAGTGGAAACTTATGGACCTAATCATGTGATCAAAACCATTCTCTTTTCAAGCCTTTGGTGGCCTACCCTTCACATGGATGCACATACGTATGTGAAATGTTGTTACACATGTCTGAGAGCTCAATATTCTATAAGAAAAGAGCAGATGCCATGAAGACCCATGATAAGAGGACCTACATTTTCAAAGTAGGGTATAAATTCTCTAGGTCATATCAACCCCCCAACTAGAAACTCCCATCTAGAATACATTATTGTAGCTACGGACTATCTTACCAAATGGGTAGAATTGAGATTAACTAAGAAGAATGATTCACAAAAGAAAACTAGATTATTGTTGGGGAATGTGTGTAGGAGATATAGGTTTCCCATAGAATTGGTAATTGATAGAGGAACCCATTTTCTAAATGAAGTGATTGAATATCTATTACAAGCTTTCATGGTGATTCATAAGAAATCAGTGCCATATCACCACCAAGCAAATGGACAAGTGAAAGTACTAAGAAGGTTTTATGTTATGTGTTGAAAAAACTCATAGATAACAAATGCTTCGATTAGGACAAAAAACTATATCATGTTGCTTGGGCATATCATGTGGCCTATAAAATGTTACTCAATGCAACTCACATTCAAATGATATCTAGCAAATATTTTATGCTACCATTAGATTTTTTGATACCTATGCTTACAACAATACAAGATCATGAATGGGAAGGCCATGAGCCATCTTTTAGGATAATCAACTTACAAATTCTAGCAGAAACAACATAGAAAAGACAAAAGTCTTATTGTGATGCACATGTGAAACACAAAGGCTTAAAAGTTGGGAAATAAGTATTGGTGTACACTTTGAAACAATGTGCTCATAAGTTATTTAATGTGGTTATGGATCTATGACTATCAATAGACTTTTAACTAGTAGTGTGGTATGGTTAACCACTTTAGAAGAATATGTAATGTCAAATTACATTAGTAGATGTAGAGTCAAGCTTTATCAGGACGAAGTCGAGTCTGAAGCTCTAGAATGCATAAAAAACATCATTAGGAATGCCAATTCAACCTTTTAAGTGTCAATTCCCAACCAAAGGCCCCAACATATCACATGGAAATGTTCCAAACTAGAAACATTACCTTGCCTAGCATTTTTGGATCTAGATCTATAGTAGAGTTGAAGAATCTAAGTTCTTCTAGTTTTCAAACTACCATAAATCTCTCTTGGGTTCTCTCATCATGAGTCCACTCATGTTGCATGTAACCCTAAGTCTATTGTGCAAAATGCCTCACCCTCTAATGGATAGGTCATGCAAGTGGTGGAGCCCTCTTCTCTTCCAAAGAGGTGTCTATGAAAGATGACATAACCACAATAATGTAAGAAGGAACATCAAGATGGTCATACAAAGTGATGATGGTTTACCATCCTACCAATCAACCAATGTAGAAAACAGCCTACTTCGAGTATCAAACAAGTGTTGGTAAAAAAGGGTTAACAAGCAATTGTCATGCCTAAGCCAATTTCAACACAGATGAAGCACAAGCCGATCGGAAGGTAGAAACCAAAGACAAAGAAAGGAAATCAACCACAAATAATTCGACAAATTTGGATAGTCAAGTGGTCAATGATAGCATGTCCTAATAGCTCACACATTTGGGTGAATAAGACTTGCTTGTAGGCCTAGATCCCTTGTCCCATACTATCTCCCTTATGGAATTCTAAGTCTTCTCACATTCACAATCCATCAAGAACGAAAACTATTGTAAACAACAAGCCTTGTAAACAAGTTCCTAGGACCTTTTGGAAATGGATGCCTAAACAGCCTCATAACCAACCACTTTCAATATCATCTAATAAAATTTATAAATAAGTCACCTCACCATGTAATCCCATGTGGGAACTCATCTCTCATAACCAACCTTATAAAAAAATGATATCTCACCAACCTTGTAATGTACAACTGAATCCCCAAAAACATGCTTAACTCATGCATTATCGCAAGTATGCATGTAGGGATGCATTAACCACAACTACAAAAGGGCATTAATACACCACAAAGATCAACACAAGAAGCATGGGAGCATTGGAAATGGACGGAGGTCTCACCATTCTAGGATCAAAATCATTTTCCATATTAATATATTATCCTTCTGTAGTAGGTTTCACTAGTTATAAGCAATCAAAGATGTGGGCAGCACACCCTTTCCCAACAGGCCTTAGTCAAAGGCTAGTTGATTACATGCCTCCCCCCATATTACAATACCCACTCCTCCAACCACTAGAATTGGCAAGATTTTAGGGAGAGATTCCCAACAAAGACAAAACTCAAAGTGAATTTGGGAGTCCAAACTTAAATTTGAGAATCCTTGGTGTAAATTTCATATCTTCTCCAAAGAGTTTGAAAAACTCCACAATTCAAAAGAGATGAATTCCATATGGGATAAAGCAAGGCGAGCACAATACTTTGTGTAGCCATTACCAAAGGCATACATCTATCACTACAACTTTTTGATCCATAGCCTAGATCTAGGCATCGATAAAGGTGTGATAGGCCCTTCATACTTCTATTCTTGCTCTAAGAACAACACTAACGGAGCTTAAACTCACCCACAAGCTAGTGTGCAATGCAACAAAGATGTTTGGGATGCATGTTTGTTCAAATAAGAAGACCTTGATCCGAGATGAGATGAAGAAAAGCGAGGTGGTTAAGATTACTCAAATATCTTCATTCACACTTAACCTTTTTACAACTCTTTGAATGTGCATGTATCATTTTGATATCTTGGGTCAATACCGTTTCATTGAACATCATATGAAAATTGGTCCATCCTTTACCTAGCCTAGAACATGTCACTTCAAATAAAATTGCCACATTGGATCATAGATCAATTTTTTATTGCTAATACTAGATGAATTTGTAAGTCGATGCCTAATGGGTTTTATGCCATAACAAGAATTCTCTATATGTGTTTAGCTTATGATAATGTACATCTACGTGTGTGCTTTTAGCATGAGACATAGGATTGGGGAGATACGTACACATTACTCATATTGCCGCACATGATTGTAAATTGCTAGCTTACTCATTCACGGACATTAGATTTTTCCTTATGTACTAGTCTTTATATATTGCAGTAGTTGTATTCTTGTTTTTAGGTCATCCTTGTACATTCCTTTTTATGTAATGGATGAAGAAGAAGAAGAAGAAGAAGAAGAAGAAGAAGATCATTCTTCCTTGCCTCAATCTATGTGTGTGCTTCTCTTTGATTGTGAGTGTGTGTGTGAGCTCTCTTCCTTATCTCCTTCCTCGTGACATGGTATCAGAGCTAGTGTGGCTATAGCAAGCTTGTGGAGAAGGCCGACAGTGAAGAGTATGTGAGAAGGTGTGGAGAAAGCGAGATTCACACACGACCTCAGATTGCTACGAAAATTGATGTGAAGGTAGAAGACATCAAAATATTTTCATGAGTTATCCCTTTAGGGCCACTCATTTTTGTCAAATCAACATTTCAGAGCCATCTTGGCCTTTGTTTCGAGCCCCGAAGGTAGGGCCCACACAAAAACTAGGTTAGTTTGCAAAACGGTAACTTGCATCTTGTTTGGAAACACTCATATATTCTAGATCCAGAATTTTAAGTTATTCCATGTACTATTGATACACGAAAACTGTGTGTTTTTGCGATCAAATTGTCACCTCATAGTGCCATGCTTGGAGATTCAGAATGAAAAATTTCCTAATTGGAAAAGGCTACTAGAAGTACATCGAAGGAGAGAACAAAAATGCTCCACAGTTACCAGAGAGGAATCCGATTGTGGACTAGTTAAGAGCATATGAGGAATGGAATCAAGGAGCATGAAAGGTAATGTATTGTCTATATGTTAGCATAGAGGATAGCATGATTGGGCACATACAGGATGCGAAGACTCCAAAAGAGGCTTGGAACAATTTGGTCACATTGTATGAGATCAATACAAAGGCACGTAAATTGCAACTCAAGAATGAGCTACATACATTAAAGAAGAAGGGCATGTCGGTAAGTGACTACATCCTGAAAATCAAAAGCATAGCAGTTCAAAACTTCTATACATGCCAGACAAAATATTCTAAATTTTGCAGATTTGATATCCATGCTCATTATTGAAGAAAAGAATCTTGGTGAGGATTCAAACTCCCAAGGAAAGCCCAGTTCTGAGTAGGTATTCTACTCTAGTAGAGGATGAGGCAAAGGTAGTGGTTTCGAAAGTGGAAGAGGAAACAGTAACCAAGACAAAGCTCAACAACAAAATCATGCAAGAAGAAGAGGACAGTTTCGAGGTAGGGGGAGCCAAAGAGGTCACAGAAATTTCCAACAAAATGATTTAGGTAATGACAGTAAAGGATGTTGGAATTGTGGTAAACCTAGACACTTTGAACGTGATTGCAGGTTCAAGAATCAAAATAACAGAATGCAGCAAAACTACCATGCATCCACAAGTGCAGATGATTCTAAGAAGTTGTTCATTGTTCAACATCACATGATGAATACGGTGTCTACTAGTGTTTCAGAATCGAATGATAATGTATGGTATGTTGATTCAAGTGCTTCAAATCACATGACAAGTCATGCAGATTGGTTCAGTACTTTGCAAAAATTTTGAGTTCCTGGATATGTTGAAAGAGGTGATAACACATCACACCCTATCGAGCATACAAGAAACATAGCATTGTCTATGGAGGATGAGAAGGTAAAACATCTTGTTGATGTGCTGCATGCTCCAAATATAACAAAGAATTTGTTTTCTGTTGGACAAATTATTGACCAGGGATTACAAGTCAGGTTCAATGTTGATGGGTAATATGTAGAAGAATACAAATAGGATGAAAGATTGATTGCCAAAGGAAACAAAGTTTGTAGGGTGTTCACCATAAATGTGAAAATTCTTGAAATAAATGTGGCCATGTTTTCAAAAGATGTAGGAATCATTGCTGATATAGAGATCTTCCACAAACGGATTGTCCATGCAAGCTTGCAAAGGCTGAAATTGATGCCATCAAAGGAGATTGTCCATGGATTACCAAATTTCAAGGTTGGAGAGATGCAAAAGGTATGTGCAACATGTCAATTTGGAAAACACTCAAGGGCATCTATCTCCTTCCTCATGACAAGTGGTTGGTCCATGTACACAACTTCCTCTAGCTCTTGATTGAGGAAGTAATTCTTTACACCAAGTTGATACATCTTCCAATTCTTTCTTGCTATAATTGCAATAATATCGCTGATGGTAGTCATCGTAGCCACAAGGCAAAAGGTCTCCTCATAATCTATTCCACATGGCTGAGCAAACCCCCTTTGAGGACAAGCTTAGCTTTATACCTAGTAGTAATACCATCTGCATGTTTATTAACCTTATAAACCCACTTATTTCCAAGTACCTTCATATCTTTCTTTCTTCGTACACGAGTCCAAGTTTCATTGTCTTCTAAAGCCTTGATCCAGTCTTGCATATTTTTGGTCACTCCTTGAATATGTTGACTTCTTCAAAACATATGGGTTCTTCAATAACCTTTCTCATATAAGCATAATGTCTAGCCATGAATGAATCATAGGTTAGTCTTTCAACAAGATACCTTATCCTATCAAAACTTCTTATCTCACCATTTCATTGATTTCAATATTTATTGTTGTTTATCCTTGAGTTCTCCCTCTTTTTCCCATGATGGTCTCTATTGAGCTCAATCCATAGGTCTTCATCGTCTTCTATTTCTATGATTTTTGCTTTACCTTTACTCCTTGTATCACTTAATTGATTTGATGTATGAGTGCTTCTACCCCATGATGGTTGAGAACTTGACTCTTTCGGTATTCTCTAGTTCATCTCTTGCTATCCACTTCATGTTCATTACCATGCGTACATAGATTTGTAGCGTACCAAGGTATCAATTCATGAACCTTGACATCTCTTGACACTTGTAATTCCTTTGTTGTAGGGTTATAACACCTATAACCCTTCTGCGCACCTGTATACCCTATGAAGACACACCTTTTTAATCTACATCAATAGTGCCATCGCAATCGGAAGAGGAACTTGGCAAAGGAGATTCTCTTCAATTTGCTAAGCCAAAAAGATGGAAGTCATATATAAGACTTTGAATCATAAGTTTGGAGATCTCCATCTATGGCAAGAAGGAGAGGAAGAACGTATAGAATATGACTAGAAAACGTTTAGAAAAGCATCACCTTTCTAGGCAGATTCCTCTACCTTCTATAGTCGAGGGAGTGTGCATAGGTTCAACGCACTTGTTGCACGGGTCCATGCAAGTTTTGGCCATGAACTTATACCTTAAGTTCTAGTTATAAATACCATAGATATTTCATGGCATGCAAATATCTACTTTGTCCAAGATTTTTGTTGAGTAGTACAAAGAAATGTGACATACACCAACCTTTATTATTACGTGGCATGGAGTGACTTATGGAGGGAGTGGTTAGGCTGCCATGAGAATGATGGAGCATCAAGATATTCTCTAATGCAATCTGAAGTGTTGAAGGCTATGGTGTAGTGACAACCAAGCTTCAAGAGTTGCATCAGAGCATAGATGAAGAGATAAAGAGACTCTCACATATGCACATATACGAAGGACAAAGGATAATGTAAGGAGAGAAAGAGATTATGCCTTCTCATTTGGTGACCCAATGGGCCTCTTTTAAACAATCAAAGTAGAGATAAGGCAAGAAATAAGACTATCCTCTTATTAGGAGAGGGTTCACACACAAAGATAAAGCTCATAGCTAAGATATGTAGTCATTTATGTTGCTACTATAGGTTTTCCTCAAGTTGTTAAGTTCAATGTTCAACTGAATCTTCCTAGCTTTAGTTGAACTAGAGTAGAGTCACTCTAGAGTTTCCCATATTTTCATGGAGATATATAAGTCTTGCATTTGCCCAATCATAGCATTGCTAATGTATTGTGATAGTATGAACATGACTCTCTTATCCCTTCCATTCCACTCTATGAATTTCCTTATTTGATCAAGAGTTGGATTCTGTCCTAATCTAGGTCTTGCAATTGTGCCACTAATGAGATCCCATAACCCTTTTCCCATGAGATACCTAGAGATCCTAAACTTCAATGGCTCATAATTGTTCTTATCAAACTTCTCTATTTGAGTGTTGTATTCTGACATGATGATTTCTAATGCCCTTTCCTCGATCCCTTTCATGGAGAGGAAATGAATAATAACAAGAACTTTACTTTTTTCGTTCAAAATATATTCAATAGATGAGGTTTATGTCGTCCTTCTTCACTAGTGGGCTCTCTTATGCATGATGTGTGCCTTTGCATTCGATCTAGCAGCTCTTCTTCCTTCAAACTCCTTCAAATTCTTATGTAGATATTTTTGAATGTTTTGTATATCTCGAATAGCTCTGATACCACTAATGGTAGAATTTGTGACCTCCTTATGCAACCTTGAAGCAATGCTCACCTCATAGGCTCTCTCACAAAACCTCTATTTACTAAAACAATTGAATCCCTCAAACTATGGAGATTGAACCCGAGACCTTTTGGAAACATAAATTACACTCTAAGAGTGCAAGTTATTTCACTTAAAATTCTTACTCTGACTAAGAGAAGCAATGCCTTCCAGATTCATAAGTTATGGTCTTTACTAGGCATCCATAGAGAGACACCTGCTCAATCCTGAACCTGTTTCTCTTAGATTATGAAAATCAATGATAGATGATTTGTGCCAACTTTGGAAACTTGATTAGCTTTCCAACAAACCAAAGATTACAAGAAATGAGTGAGATATGACTAATCAACATTGCTCGATACTTAAAGCAATCTAGAACGCTCACACAAAAATCTATGTGTTAGTTATGGCTACACAAATTTTATTCAAACCACTCAAGCAAGAAAGAAGAGGGCCTGCTTAGCTTAAGGGCCTACTAACTTGCTTTGGAAGACTCTCTAGGAGCACACACATACACGGAATCATTACAATTCAAAGCTGATTTTTTTATAATATAGAGTTGGAAAGAATTCCTACAAGTTTGGGATGGCTTTTCCTTAATTATAGGTAATTATTCACAGCTAAGTATGAATCCAATTTTGGCTCTTGAGGGGGCGGGGATTTCAAACTCAAATTAAATCCTGGTTTCTTGTGCTTGATTGCTTGCTCCATGTGGCATCTCTAATGGTTAAATTGAGACTAAAATTGAAGCTTGTATTTCAACACAAGGATGAGGAAGAGAGGACTACTCATCAACATGAGGAACAAGATCAGCAAAGGCACACTGAAGAAGGATTTGAAGGAGATCTGTCAGCTCAAATTGTGACTCTTCAAGGCTTATACACCACCATGGAAATAGTGCGAATTTTCAAGGAACTAAGTGGAACACAATCATGCATTACTAGAATAGGTATTGGAGAAAAAGGAATTTGATGAAGCATTCATCAAGACAATTCACACATTGACTCAAACGCAGGGTGCCCTTGAAACTCGTGGCTTCATGATAAATCAACCATTTAGATCATATGATGCTCATTGGGTCAAAATTCAACCTCGACAAGATCAGTTGGTTCATATACTAGTCCCACCAAACCTATCTAGGAGATCCATCCTTGGTGGATACACACCACCACCATCCCACCCATACACACATCATCCTTAAGCAAACCACCGATTCCACTAATCACCTCCCCCAACCAACTCTCACAAGAATTCTAGTCAATATTTCAAACCTCTTCATAAACCCCATCTCGCTATCATGTTCCTATTGTATCACTGTCCTTCTCTCCACCATGCATGATTATCAATATTGGGGAACATCTAAAAAAAAACCTTCCATGAAAAACACCTATAACTACCACACCCACTATTGTTTCTCCCATTCCACCACTCCTAGCTCCCTTCCCATCTCCCATTCAACCCACCTTAGCTTTAAAGTCAATGCTAAATGAGAGGAAATTGCCCAATTACCTATGGGAAAAGGTTGTATCCATAGCCACTTATCTGATCCATAGACTTCCATCAAAAGCATTCGATGGGATGACACCTTATGAAGGATGTAAGGGAAGAAGATCTAGTCTTGACCATTGCAGGACCTTTGGGTGCATAGCATATGCACACATACCCAAATCAGAGGAAAATTATATCCAAAGGTAGAGAAGTGTATATTCATTGGTCATGACCTTAATCAAAAAGTCTATAGATTATATTATCCAAGTAATAAAGGTTTTATTGTTATTAGAGACGTTGTTTTTTATGAAAACAAATCTTGGTTTGAAGATGATTGCAGGAAAGTCAAACTTCCCTATGCCCTAGAGGAAGATTCTCCAACACTATCAAAGAGGAGTGAGCATACACATGAAGATTCAAGTGACTATGATGATGATAAAAAGACTCCAAGAAGAGAAATTAACTCTTAGAACTCCAAAGCCAAAGATAAAGTGCAAGATTTGAGAGATGTGGTAGAATCATCTCAATAAACAATAAGAAGATCTACTAGAGAGAAAAAGAGGCCAGATACGTATGGTTATGACACATCCCTAGTCACTAAGCATTCAATTTAGATTACTCCAAATACAAACTCAAAAGAACCATCAACATATGAAGAGGCCAAGAAGAAACCATAATGGAGAGATGCCATGGAAGAATAAATGGAAGCTCTTCAAGAGAATGAGACTTGGAAATTGGTTCCCAAGAAAGCATCCATGAAGGTCATTGGATCAAGATGGATTCACAAGGTAAAGAAGAAAGGCTTGTGGCTAAAGGGTTTTCTCAAACCCAAGGTATAGATTATGAAGAGACATTCTCACCTATGGCAAAGATGCCTACAATCAGAGTACTCGTGAGTGTAGCATCTTCTAACAATTGGAATATCTATCAAATGGGTGTAAAAAATGCTTTTCTTAATGGCTAGATTTCAGAGGAGGTGTACATGGCTCAAGCTCCTAGTTTTGAGGATAAATCATATCCAAAACATGTATGCATGCTAAGGAAAGCCTTGTATAGCTTGATGCGTCCCCTTAGATCTTGGAATCATAGATTGGTCACTTATTTGCATGATAAAGGATACTTGGTGACCAACGTAGATCCTTCCCTCTTCATAAAGAGGGATCATAACAAAGGTCATATACCTCTCTCTATAGGTGGATATATAAACATTACAGGTAATGATGCAAAATGGAATTAAGAGGATCAAGGCTCAAACAAAAGAAGAGTTCAAGATCAGTGATCTTGGCTTACTTACCTACTTCCTAGGTTTGGATGTGGTATACACAAAAAGAGGTATGTTCCTAGCTCAGAGAAAGTACATTGGAGACATGCTCTCCAAATTCAAGATGGAAAGTACAAAGGTTTTAGACACTCCCATGGAGATAAATCATAAGCTAAGTGCTCATTGAAAGACAGTTGGAGAAGCTTGGAGAGGCTTGGAAAATTGAGTTATCAAGTGGTGAAGTTGGTCTAGCAAACTAGCATAGGACTAGCCCTAGCTCTTTGGATATGTAAATTAGACCTTGTAGGATTGTGTTTAGTTAAATAAAACCCAATATGTACTTTGGAACATCAACAAGAACAAGCTGATACAAAACAAATAACTTGCATGTTTCCTAGCTCACAAAAACCTTTTAAAAAAGGATGCAAGTTGTGACTTCAAACATTGAGAGCAAGAAGCATAGTTATAATTGGAAAGATTCCTCTTAAGGGAGTGTGTTACATATGTTTGTCTTGCTATAATGCATAAAATCTCTATTTTATAACAACTATAGAAGGAGCAATCACCCTAGCACTAAACAAGTCTCATCTCGATTTTCCAAGGAGTTGTAGAGAATGACCCCGAGACTGAAAAACTTGAATTTCTCTGACACTAATGAACCAAATGATCTAAAAATTTGTACCCATAAGCTAGACAGTCATACTTTTCAAATGAATCTTAAACACTAGATTTGGAGGTCTTTAGAGAGACCTGAAATATCTCCAAGTCGATTAAAGATAAGGAAGAAGGAGCATAGAACAGAAATGGCACAAAGCAATGATCAAAGAGTATATGTATTGCTTCAAATGAACAATCTCCTTAATGTAAAAATGTTGTGGATTGTTTATATAGACTCTTGAGGAATGGCCATGCCTTTTCTCCATGAATTTGAATCCAAAATTAGGCAAGTTTATTAGTTTAGATTGATTGGAATCTTTTTCCTACAATCTAGGGAAAGGTAAATGCTTTGCAATTCACATAATAAAGTGATCATATGTGATTAACACTCAATACAATAAATGAATGCAAATAAAACTCTACAAGGAGTATATGTGGCATCATTCAAATGATACATTTGATGAAGATCATGTCCACATCAAGGATAATGAAAGCTTGATGTTCCAACCTAGGTTGCATTATTCGTTATTCGACAATTCGTTTATTCATTTACGACAAGCTCTTATTATTTGACTGAATTATTCGGTGACAGGTCAGCTTATTCAGACATGCCTGAATAGTCTTTGCGCGAGAATTTGACCCTTTTCAATCGAAACATTTTTTATCAATAATTTTTCGATCGAAGGTTTTTTCGATCAAAAAGCTTTCGATCAAAAAATATTTCGATCGAAAAAAATTCAAGTGAAGAATATTTTATAAAACAATAGAACTACACTCATTTTTTCATAAAAGCTATTTTGGTCTTGACAAACTTAAAGTGTCCTAGAGAGAACAAGGTATAAATTTTTGCCATATTAAATAATCGAAACTATTGTGATTGTTTGACTCATTGATTCTTACTTCACAATAGTATATATATGTGAATTTAAAATCTATTATGATTGATTCTTACTCATTTTTCATAAAAGCTACTTTGTTCTTTACTAAGTTAAAGTGTCGTAGAGAGAACAAGGTCTAGGTTTTTGCTATAAATATTAAATAATTTAAATTATTGTGATTGCTTGACTCAATATTGATTCTTACTTCACAATAGTATGTGTAAATGTATGTGCATATGATTAGGAATTTAAAATCTATTGTGATTTTCTGATACAACATTGATTCTTACTTCACCAGGATATGTGTAAGTGTATGTGCATATGATTAGGAATTTAAAATCTATTGTGATATAGTAAATTTATTATTGAAAGATGTAGGTAGATTATGTTTGAATCAATAATGATTTTTACTTCATAATAGTATATGTATGTGTGTGTATGAGTATGTGTATCCATATGAGTGTATAACTGTGAATGAAAAATCTATTGTGATTGTTTGACTCTATTGATTCTTGCTTCACAATAGTTTGTGTAAATATTTGTCCATATGATTAGGAATTTAAAATCTATTTTTATTGTTTGATACAACATTGATTCTTACTTCATAATAGTATTTGTAAATGTATGTGCATACGATTAGGAATTTAAAATCTATTGTGGTGCATTAAAATTATTATTGAAAGATTAAAATCTATTGTGATTGTTTAACTCAACAATGATTTTTACTTCACAATAGTATATGTAACTATAATTTGTATATGGGTGTATGATTGAGAATTAAAGTCTATCATAATTGTTTGACTCAATGTTGATTGAAATATCTTATTTCGTATTGATTTATATTGTTTTTTTGTAGGATAGTCTTCATAAAGCAATTTGCAAGCACTGTGGGAAAGGGAAAAGAATGGTCATATGTGATTGTTCATCAAGCGGGTAAAATAGTATCCACAATACAATGCAAATGTTGTGGGCATTGTTATGTAGGAAATGCAACTCCAATAAAAGAGCATCTCTTTAGTACAGGTAATAATGTGGCAAGATGCTCTAATCCAGATAGTGATATATGGGTACATTTTGCAAGTTATGCAAATAAATGTAAATCTCAAGGTATCACATCAAAAAGATTCAAAAGCATGAGTAGTTCATAGCACTTTCGAAGTAGCCCAAGTGTAGAGCAAGAACGAGTATATGCATCGATGACAGTAGAGGATCATCAAGATATTTCTACTCAAGTCTCCCAAACTGTTTTTGAGAATAACCAAGATACATGTACTCCAGTTTCTCCAAATCCATAAAAAAAAAGTGGAGTTGGTATATGTAGTAAAAATGGTGGATCTAATACTTTGTCACCATGCTTTGTCCGTAATAAATCACAAAATATTATACCTGTAGCTTTTGAAAAGCAAGATTCTCTCCAGCTTCATCTTAAATGGTCTCAAGCATTCTTATCATGTGGGATTCCTTTCAATGTTATTCGTAATCCCATTTTCAAAGATGCTTTGATGTCAATTGCACGAAAAGGTTTCACCATGCGAGATTATAACATAATGCAAACAGAGTATGTAGATAAAGTGAAAAAAAAGTTCTGAAGCTATTTTAAAGCGAAGAGTACTTGATTATGTACCCATTGTATGGATGCACAATAGGATGGATGGACAAGTTTTCAAAAGAAACCATTGATTAATGTCATGGTTATATGTCCAAAGGGAAACATGTTTTTAGAAGTTGTTGATACTTCTCTTAAAGAGAAAATTTCGGCTTTTCTTGTAAAGGTATATGAACATGCTATATCATGCATGGGTGGTCCGAAGAATATGACTGCGTAGTGACACATAATGCCTCTAATTTTTGAAGTGCTGGATCTACAATTCAAAACAAGTATAAAGGCATTACTTGGTTTCCATGTGCAACTCATACATTAAATTTATTATTGAAAGATATAGGTAGATTATCTTTCATTAAACAAAGCTTATTAGATGCAAATCATGTGGTCAAATTTATTAGAGAGCATCCGTTTTCATATTCGCTCTTCCGATCAAAATCTCCCAATAGAGCACTTCAGAGTTTTTGTGTCACACGATTTGCAACTGCTTACATTGTGCTAAGTGGATTATTAGAAGTTAAGCCACCTCTTGTAGAAATGATTTTTGATTGAAGATGGGAGGCATGGCTAGAGAAGTATTCTTCTTATCGAGTTGCAGGATCCAAATGTACGTGTCTAATAAAATCACAAAATTTTTGGCGTAATCTTGAAAAAATTGTTGGTATCACTAAACCTTTTGTGGAACTTTTATGAATGGTTGATACTGATAAATTTGTGATTGGAAATGTTTATTGGATTATTTAAGAAGCTATTCAAAAAGTAAAAGACTTTAATCAATTTTCATTACGAGAGAAAACACAGATTGTAACATTAGCAGAGAAAAGATGGATGCGAATGCATACTCATTTGCATGGAACAACAAACTCAATGGTCAAGCGTCAAACAAAGAATCCATGGCAAACTTCAAAACCACATGTCAGTTATTACTTCCAGGTACAGATCATCAATCCTCTTTTGTTGATCATCTATTGTTCTTCATAATACAGGAATTGTTAATCCTTCATTGTATAAAATCATGTATAAGATCATGTTCTTCAGGTAGCAAAATGTAGGGCTGCTTTGAAGGAAGAGGGGCTTCTTTTCCTTGATTACGAAATTCGGCTCGATTTTGAGGATGACCCAAACCGATACCTGCATTCTTTGAATGATCATCCCAATCTACACGTCGATAAAGAATATCTTGTACACAAACCTTTTGAATGAAATATAATGCTATTTGATTATTATTTGGTAATGATCTCTCAACTTGCACAAAGCGTCGAGCTAGCATTTTTGCTAATCCTTTATGTTGTAAGTCCAAAAGCTTTAAGGGTGCTCTTTCTTTTGCCCTTCCTGTAACCCGAAAGAGAACATCACAAACAAAATAATTTGGACATAGCTTTTTAATTTCTTTCATTGATAATGCTTCTCCTTCTAATCCATCTTGCTCTAAATCTTGATGGAATAAAAATGCTAATCGTGATTGTGCAAATTGAGCATTTTGCTCAAATAAAATCCTTTGAGATTCAATATGATCAAGATCATCATTCACGTCTGGCATTCTTGCCATGTTTTACTTTTGCAAAACAAAAACATTAATTTTATCTCAAGAAATTCAAATGAATCCACATAATTCAAATGAATCCACAAGATTTAACTCACATATGTTAAATGAATCCACAACATTTAATCCACATAACTCAGATGATAGCACTTCATTTACTCCACATAATTCAAATAAATCCACATTATTTAATCCATATATTATAAATTACACATTATTTCATCCACCAAACTCAAATGATACCACAACATTTACTCCACTTAATACAAATGATTACACTTCATTTCATCCAGTTAACGCAAATGTAAACACTTCGTTTATTACACATAATTCAAATGAATCCACAAGTTTTAATTCACATATGCTAAATGAATCCACAACATTTAATCCACATAACTCAAATGATAGCACTTCATTGACTCCACATAATTCAAATAAATCCACATTATTTAATCCATGTATTATAAGTGATTACACTTTATTTCATCCCCTTCACTCAAATGATACCACAACATTTACTCCATTTAATGCAAATGATTACACTTCATTTCGTCCACTTAAGTCAAATGGTACCATAACATTTACTCCACTTAATACAAATTATTACACTTCATTTCATCCACTTAACTCAAATGATACCACAACATTTAATCCACTTATCACAAATGATTACACTTCATTTCATCCACTTAACTCAAATGTAAACACTTCGTTTATTCCACATAATTGAAATGAATCCACAAGATTTAATTCACATGTGTTAAATGAATCCACAACATTTAATCCACATAACGCAAATGATAGCACTTCATTTACTCCACATATTTCACTTAACTCAAATGTAAACACTTCATTTAATTCAGATAGTTCAAATGAATACATATCGTTTTCAATATGCTTGTAATCCATATGTCATGGATATCTTTAAACCATATCGAGTTAGATGTGAGAATACTCTAAGCAGTTCATGTGCATCTAATCTTTTTGATACATCTTTGTCAGAAGCTAATTCTAAAACATACTTGAACTTGTAAATCCCATTTTTATCAATCGGATAACTATTGAAATCTATATATTTTAGGAGTCGTAACAGGAGTATCAAAACTGTAAATATCTCCTCACTCTTATTAAAAGGTGGAGGACTAGTGGATATGCATTCGGGTGCAATCCACCAGTACTTTCAAATCCACTCATTTCAAGTAGATATTTGTAGATTAGGTAGCTTCAGAAAAGATTTTTTGGTTGGTAAATATGTCGCTCTACCAAAATCACATAATCCGATGTAATCCTGTTGATCTTCAAAATGCAACAAGATGTTGCTTGGATGGAGATCGTTATGGGATATATTACAAGTGTGTAAAACTGATATTGTTTGTAATAGGCCCTTGATCAGCTTCCAAATGTTTGTTTTCATAGTTGTTATATCTCCTTCTGTGTCCTTCACACCTCTGCTTCGTGGTACGTTTAGGTATTCCTTCTTCATTATTTCTAGCCACATGTCCAATGTACCACCATTCCAAAATTTGAAAATGAGGCATGGACTTTTGCTATGGTGTCTAGCGAAATCAAGTGGACTAATAATTCCACTCTACATCATAGATAACATTCTGGCTTCATTGATGGTGTCATTTTCTCGTGTTTGTATGTCAGCACCATGTAATTTGAATAGCTTGGCCACAAACACTTCATTGCTCAATTTCGTTTCCCATAAGCTTCTTTCTTTGAAAGTGGTAATGGACTTCTATGTGTTTTGTCCTTGCATGAAAAATTGCATTTGCAGATAGATGCATGGCACCTACATTATCTCTAAGTAAGTGAGGTTTGGAACTTACAAGTACCAAATCTCCATACAACTCCTTGAGCCATATTTCTTCTTGAGTTGCAATAGTTAGACCTCTGTATTCTACTTTAATTGAAGATAAAGCAACTCTTGGTTGCTTCTTGGAACTCCATGATACCAATTTTGAGCCTGCAAATGCTAAGTATCCAGAGGTACTTCTTCTATCATCCTTTGCTCCTGCCCAATCTGCATCTGAATAGATTTCAATATCTTAATCTGAAGATTAAGGATAAATAGATACCTTCATTAAGTGTCCCTTTGAGGTACTTGAGTACTCTCTTTGTAGTATCCATGTGTCGCCTTCTAGGTTAGTGCATGAACTCACTAAGCACTCCCACACTATATGATATGTCTAGTCTTATGTGAGTAGCATATATCAAGCTATCAACTAAGCTTTGATACTCTTTAGGACCATCAATCTGCTCACCTTCATAAACACTGAGTTTATGGTTCAATTCCAACGGTGTACCTGCAAGCTTTGTGTTCCCCATTCTAAATTTGAGAAGTAGGTCTTCAATGCATCTTCTCTCAGTTGGATACACCCCTTCATCTATGTAAATCACTTGCATATACTTAGGAAATATGTGAGCTCACCTAAGTCACTGAGTTTATGGTTCAATTCCAATGGTGTACCTGCAAGCTTTGTGTTCCCCATTCTAAATTTGAGAAGTAGGTCTTCAATGCATCTTCTCTCAGTTGGATACACCCCTTCATCTATGTAAATCACTTGCATATACTTAGGAAATATGTGAGCTCACCTAAGTCACTGATTTTGAACTCCTCTTGCATGTATCTCTTGATCCTTTGAATGCCATTCAGATCATCACCTATCACAATAATATCATTGACATATAAACATAGAAGATAACCTCATTGCGATCCCTTTTGATGAATAAAGAAGGATTTGAGTTGCTAGGTTTGAACCCTTGATGTTGAAGGTAGTAACCAACTCGTAATTCCAAACTCTAGGTGCTTGTTTCAATCCATACGATGCTTTCTTAATTCTACAAAAATAAGATGTATGATTAGGTTTTTCAAAACCTAGTGGTTGTGAAATGTAGAACTCTTCACTTATCCAACCATTTAGGAATGAATTTTTCATATCAAGTTGGAGGAATTTCCAACTTCTTGCAACACCTACACTTATCAATGTTCTCATTGTAGTCATTTTTGCAACTGGTGAGAATATTTCTTCATAGTCTATACCATACATTTGTGAGCATCTTTTGGCAATTAGTCTTGCCTTGTACCTTCAAACTGATCCATCTAACTTTCTTTTAACTTTGTATACCCATCTACAACCAATTACCTTTTGATTGTGTGGCATTGGAACCGAATCCTAAGTGTTTGTCTCCTTCAATGCATCTATTTCTTTTTTCATGGCCTTCTCCCAATTAGGGTTTCCATTTGCCTCTTCATAGGTTGTGGGCTCCTTTGAAATTGAGTCTTTTGCCAATCAGATGAATTCTTTGTAACAAATGTGGAATCATATCCATACCTTTCTCATTGTTTCTTCTCCCTTCTTGACCTTCTAGCTGCTTGATTGGAGCATTCTCCACACTCTTGCATCTTTGCTTTGCCTCTTGACTTCATAGCTTGTAATCCTTTTCTTTATCATCTTGCTCATCATCTATATCACTTCTTGGATCCTGGATATATGTATCATGCTTTCTTCCTAACTGATGAGAATCAAAATCAAGATCATATGGTAGAGTTACATTTTGTGTGTCCTCATCATACCAAGACCTATTTTCTTCAAGGAAAACATCTCTACTTGTTGTAAATTGCTTGGTTGAAGTATTATAGAACTGTAACCCATCTGAGTTGATCCATACCCATTAAACACTGCCTTTGTTGCTCTTTCATCTAGCTTACATCTTATTTGTGATGGTACATGAACATAAGCCAAACAACCAAACACCATGCAATGTCCAAGACTAGGTTTTCTTCCATACCATGCTTCATAAGGAGTCTTACCTTGGAGTGACTTGGGTGGTAGTCAATTGAGAAGGTATAAAGTAGTTGAAATAGCCTCTACCCATAGACAATGTGGCAACGTCTTCTCTTCATGCATTGTTCTAGCTCATCCAACCAATTTCTTGTTTCTTCTCTCTACAATTCCATTTAGTTGAGGAGAGTACCTAGTAGTCACTTCCCTTTTCATACTTTTATCCTACAAGAACTCATCAAATTCTTTGGAGAAGTATTCTCCCCCTCCATTAGATTTGAGCTTCTTGAGTGATCTACCTATATGATTCTCCACATGTGCTAGATACTTTTTGAAGCAATCAAACAATGCATTCTTACTTTCGATAAAGTATAGAATAGTCCATCTATTATGCTCATCAATAAATGAGACATAATACCTTGATCCTTCCAATGAAGGTTCTTGACTTGGCCCCCATACATTTGTATGTATTAAGTCCAATAGGTTGTTATGGATGTAACCTTTGTGGTTGAATAGTTGTCTTTATGCCTTCCCAAACTCACATGCATCACACTGTTGATCATGTGTTGCTTTGATATGTTTGGTAATCCAAAATACACTTTGATCCCTGCATATATCCTTTAAGATCCTTTCATTTACATGAGCTAGCCTCTTCTGCCACATTTCAAGCTCATTTAGGGTTTGATACCCAAAGTTGAATAGAGCTATGTTTTTGGTTCTCCTACTTCAAAAGAGCCTACCATGCTTCTCACCTCTGGCTATCTTCTTAGATCCTTGACATGGATCTTCCACAAAAGCTCCATGTTGGGTGAGCCTAACTTGCAAGCCTTTCTCAACTATTTGTCGTACACTTACTAGGTTTTTTGTAATAGTGGGAATATATAGTACCCTGCTCGGAATATTTGTCCTACCATTGGAAGCTTTGGCATTACCAATCTTCTCCACACTATGCTTTGTGTCATCCCTCTTTGAACTTCATGTCTATGCTTTGGACTTTCCAAATCATTTAAGAAAGTTATGTTATTTGCAACATGATTTGAACATCCTGAATCTATGTAGAATAAATGATCATCTTGTTTACCTTCCTTGTGGCTTTGATTCATCAAGAGCAATGAGTCTTCATTTGGTTGATCTTTAGAATAATTGTTGTAGTCCCTTTTGTTATGGCCTCTATTGTTATTGTTGAAGTTGTGTCCACCTCTGCCTCTATTGCTATCATATCCACCTCTTCCACTTCCTTTCTGGGTCTTCCCATTTAACCATCAATTATGAGTGGTGTGGTTGGTCTTATCATAGGTGGCACAAGGTTGAACAATCTCATCTTTGTTCTTGTCCTGCTTTGGTCCTTTCTTCTTCCCTTTCCAAATGCTCTTGCCTACAAAGTCGGCTTGGGAAGTTTCTTTCTCATCTTCTTCCTTCTTCTTGCCTTTCAGCATCTTGCCCTTCTTATCTACATGTAGAGAAATAGTTGAATTACTATGATAGGAGTTACCTTCCTTTATGTTATTGTTGGCCTCTTGATTGAAGAGTTGTCTAAGAAAGATGTTAAATTCTAGAGTTTGCACATCCATGATGATATCATAGGCTGAGGTGAAATATTGCAATTGCTTGTCACCTCTAATCCCATTGAGACTTTGCCTCATGATGGCCTCTTCTTCAGTCAGGTCTCCAATGGATGCCAATTGATCAGCAACCTCATTGACCTTTGTAACAAACTCAGTGATGGTTTGTTTTGGAGTCTTCTTCATTTGGTTGAACGCGTTCCAAAGATGGTTCTTCCTTGCCTTTGTACTAGTAGAAAGGAAATTCTCTACAGCATCCCAAGTCTCTTGAGATGTCTTGCATCTTCTAATATATGGTAATAGAAAATCAAAGATAGAGTTGAGTACGTATGACTTTTCTTGAGCATCCCTTGCACACCAAAGTGTGAGCCTTTCTATTTCCTCTTTAGTAGGTCCTCCTTTGGATCTTGGAATAGGCATTGCTTCATCACCTCATATAACTCCATATAGGTTTCTTCCTTGCAAATAAGCCTCCATTCTTATTTTCCAAGCAGCATAATTGTGTCTATCAAGCTTATCAATTGTTAGTCGGCCGCCGGAAGGGGGTAGATGTAATGACTGACGGATGTAACGGAGTTTTCGAAATACGCGCGAAAAGTTGGTACGCGCATCTTGTAAATTCTATATAAAGCAATGTAAGGAGAATGGTCAGAGAGACGTCTTTTCTAGAATTGCCAGATTGTTCGCCTAATTATTTGTCAGAGTATTGTTTACACTGTTGTGAAGTTCTGAGTATTGTTAGTGTTGAGTTCTGCATCGTCTGTTTATACTGAAGTTTACCGTAACGGGTAGTTGAATGACGGATTGTGTGTCTGAGTATTGTTATCGTATCGTATTGTTGTGTGTTCTTCAGTTGTTAAAGTATCCTGAGTCAGTCTGAGTAGTTATATTACTGCGTGAGTTGATTTGACAACTTAACGCACTGTTGAGTATGTTCTGTTTGTTTTACTGAACTTATTGCATTCGGTGATGAGTACGAACTATTGCTTTCGGTAAACGTAAACTTTTAGTTGAGACCACTGGAAAGTGTTGTGACGCGTGAATATGTCTGCTATCGTATTCACTCTGGTTGATTTATTACATACTAGTGAATCTGTAAAATGGACTACTGCTCTGTTCCAATAGCAGGTTAGTCTGGAGAAGTTCGGTACGTAGGAGTATAGAAACCAAATATTGTCTAGTTACTGCCAATAACTGAGCTAAGACGCGCATTTGTGTTTTTGATGTTGTGACTAAGAATTGGGAAAAGAGTTCAGGGCCTCTGGCTAACAGACCCCTACCACTCCCAAGAACCCACGTTAGTCTGGTAACGCCTTTCGGTAATGATACTGAAAGTTTAACACAGTTTACGGTGAATCACTGTTTTACGGTTAATATTTGTTCGGTAACGATTTCGGCTAGTCAGTAACACAGCGTCACTATTTTACACTTAACATTTGGCGCCGTCTGCGAGAAGGTGGCATCAAGATTGCCAGTCGTTTGTTAGAATCGCACATCCAGATTATCGTTCGATTGGAAGTAGCAACAGAACCAGATTGTTGCAAATTGTTCCGTTAGTAATACTATGCGATTAGTACAAAAAATGATGCATGCCGGTTACTCGATCCGGTGAAACGTATCCCAAGAACCATCAGTCTGGAGTACTTAATGTACTAAAGCCAACTTTGGAAGGTAGGAGTACAACTAGGTCTGGCCCAGTTGTCAAGAAAGATAAGAACGTTAGAACTGATTCCGGTCATATTCTAGTGGAACGTGTTGCGCCTCTGGTACATTCCGGTACTATTTCGGCACAGTCTGTCGAAGATATAGCAAATCTAGAACCTACCAAGACGCAGTTGGAAACTAGTTTAACAATCTTGGAAAAAGATTCAAATTCATCTACGATTAGAAACGCTCTAGTCAAAGAAATCGGCGAAGGCGAAAAAACACCGTATTCGGGCATAATTTCCGTGCCTTCCGGTGATATTTCGATAAGAGAATCACAGTTTTTCGGTGATGGTTTGGCATTTTCTGCTGAATCTTCAGCCCAACTACCACGCTTGGAAGCGATTTCCCATACACTGGACATCAAGAAGGAAGGAAAGTTGTTCGAAACAGAGATTCGAAGCATATTAAGCAAGATCATCGTACCGGAAAGTACGCCATCTCACGATACAGATTCCGGTAGTTCAGATATTCAGCCCCGAGACACAGAAGGAAGGTATAATACACTCACGATGAACGAACAACAACATTTATGTCCACCCAGGCCGACTCCTACAGGAGTGACGTACACGAAGTTTGGTGGATTCCCAGGAGATGATCCGGATGCTCACGTACGCACTTTCGAGATAAGCTACGCAGTTCTCAACCATCCACCGGATCAGGCCTACAAAGCCATTGTCTTCCAATCTACACTTGTCAATGAAGCA
>CM035423.1:55796006-55853506 GCA_020310875.1 Ceratopteris richardii
CCTTCAGGAATATGTAGAAAAAACTCCCATCTGAATCTAACTTGTACAAGTTTGACTACATTTGGAAGCTTGCAAGGTGGCATTAAGGTGTCTAGGAAGCTCGGATAGCCTTGAAACTTTATACAAATATGTAGCCACATATGGTCTTTATACATGCCAAACCATATGGCTAACATAATTTTCTATACAAGAATTTGTAGGGTCAAACTAGAAAAATTACATTTTTACAAAATGAACATAGCATATCAATGTGCTACAAAATCCATTTTCTGCTGAAATTTGGGCTATAGACTGCCTTTGACAATCTTTACAAGTATATGGATTTTCATCTAATTTGGTGACAATGAAATTTTTGCCCTAATTTCCTAACTTTGACCAGCTTTGACCAGCTTTGACCGCTACCATGGACTTTCTTGATTTCTTTGAAACTTTGTATGTGACCTTCCTTTGACATCCTTGATGCATCCTGGACTTCTCGGGGAATTCTGGCTACCTTCACCAAATATGTTTTTTGTAGGCCTTTACAAGTGAGAGAGGAGAGAAAATCTCGACGACATTCGCCCCCACTAAACCTGCGATTCCTCCGGAAGCGCCACTCTAGCATCTCTGAAAAACAAAATGTTCCAGGCATCAAATTCTTTTATAGGCAACATAAGAAACATGGAAGGAAAATTGATTATATGCATGAATAAGTAGGTAACGCGACATGAAGCAAAATTTGCATGAAAGAAATAATTGAAACAGGCAACATGAATATGCATGAACAAATAGGCAACATATATGCAAATGAACAAGCAACATTGGCAACAAGAAAGAAAAAAAACAAGCATCAATATGAAGTGGAAGTGGATGTATTGAGTCGTTTTAAGCATCAGTTCCTCTCATCTTGAAGAAAATTTTGTACCTTTTTCATAAAGCAATCTACCTTAAATATGATTATAAACAAAGATTTAGGATTTTCAACAGACATCTTTCATCTTTAGCTTATTTTAGATCAACTCCTTTCCTACATAAATATGAATATGCTCTTTCACTAATGCATAAATCTGCCTATATAGCCCGTGATTTATTCTACTATGCCTCTTTATCCTCCTTTGGCTTGCTCCCTTTTTTTTTTTTTGATGATGATGATGATTCGGCAACTTTATGGTTACGATCACTTTTTTGGGGTGGAAGAAAGTGTAAACTTCTTGGTAACATGTAGCTTTTTTTTTTTTTTTTTTTGACGAGGAAAAATTAAACCCCGATACAAGGTACAACCATTTTTGATGACGGAGAACAGTCGTTTAAACTCCGATACAAGTGCTGTGAGATGGACTAAGGATGTAGAAACATGCAATAGCAGGAGATAGGATTTCAACAATTATGCTTTCGATACAGGATACATATGCATGTTTATATATGAAAGTCTTGTCACCAAAATAAACCTCCAAATCTACATGCCCTATCTTTCCACAATCCTAGATTATAATCAATTTCTTAGTAGATAAGTTACTACTTAAGATACAATTTTACACAAGTAGAGAAATCATCATTTGCCCTTTTTTGACTCAAGTGATGTGGATATGCAATGCAATGCAAAGACTGAAAAAAAACATGCATGAAACAAGCATGGAAAAAAAAATAGAATGAACTTGAAAAAAAACAAAGCAACATGAACTTGAAAAATTAATGATGTTTTTTTTTATTTGTTTTTTTATTTTTTTATTATAACATGGATACTCCTGTTTATGAATCGGCCTCATTGTTGTCATCTTCTCCAATGTCCTCATCCAAAATGTACTCGTCATTATCACGCTTCTTGAATAACTTTATCCTTTTACCTGCAATCAAAGCTTTTAGTGCAACACCATTTAATTCACAAAGAGCATACGTACCATTGTTGTTGACTTTTGATACAATGTATGGCCCAAACCACCGTTGAGTGAGCTTTTTGCGTGCATCATATTGAGAGTCAAATGTACTATCATAAATGAGCACCCAATCTCCTACTTCAATTGGCTTAGGACGCAATCGATGAGTTTTATCAAAATAATGCTTGTTCTTCATTCTAGATTCTCTTAATTTTTCAACAGCATCATCAAGTCTTAATTTACCTTGTTCTAACTGTTTAATACGCAAACTCAAAAAATCATCAGTAGACATGTTTTCAGACCAAGGTAAATTTGACCATGCAGAAATATGAGACTGAATTGGAAACAATGGTTTCTGACAGTACATGAGTTCAGCAGGCATATATCCAGTAGTACGTGTGCATGTCATTCTATCTGCCCAAAGTGCAAAAGGTAAGAATTTAGGCCATTGTTTGATGTCACCATTACATGCTTTAGATATGGCTTTCACAATAGGTGGATGCCCTCTCTCTATTTTACCATTGGCCTCTGGGTTATATGCAGTAGTGAGAGACAAACGAATACCGTGACGCTCAAAGAACTCTTTAGCTTCTCTCGCATTTACCTCTCCACGATCGGCAACTACTTTCTCTATGTACCCAAAGCGACTTATGACATCTTCAAGCAAGAATTTGCAAACATTGTAAGTGGTCTTAGATCGTAATGCACGTCCCTCTACATGATTAGTTAAATCTTCTCTTGCAAGTACAATGTAACGCATTTTGTCAATACCTTTAGGCATAGTTACAAGATCTACTACCCACTTGTAGTGAATACAAGGTGGATAAGTAGGATGCAACGGATCTCTATGTTTGACTGATGAATGAAGTTGACAAGTAGAACATGTAGAAACATAGCTACTAATGTCAACATACATCCTAGGCCAATAATAGGTACTTCTAATTTTTTCATATGTTCCAAAAAATCCTTTATGACCTGCCCATAATGTCTCATGCATTTCCTTCATTACTTGCAATTGAAGACCTCGTTTTCCTAGGACTCGTTGTGGATTCTTAACCTTACCCTTAGCATGTCTCCAAAGATAACCATTACATAGGAAAAAGTTATAAGCTCGTTTCCTAATGTTACGGAATCTATTCGTAGTCCAGTTAGGTAATGGTTGTAGTGTACTAAGATACTTTCCTATGTCTCTCCATTCATTTTCGTACTCAGACTCATGAAATTGCTCATACTCATATATATGTGGAACATAGTCAACTAAATTCACATTCTTTATTAGATCACTTTCAAGATCATCATCAAATCTAGCTCTCGATAACATATCAGCAACTGAGTTTGACTTACCTGAAATATGAACTAATTCAGGATTTATGAACTTAATATATGAGATCCATCTAAGCATGGCTATATCAGGAGATGAACAATTGGCTATCATTCCAATGAGAGGCAAACAATCAGTCTCAACTTTGACATTTGCACCAATGAAATATTCTTTGTCTGTTTTCAAAGCTGTTACCATACCCCATAGTTCTCGTTTGATCTGTGGATATTTTCGTTGTGTTTCATGTAGAATTTTGGAACCAAACCTAATTGCAAATCTATTCCCTTCACTATCATCTTGACTTATGACCCAACCTATACCAATAGGACTAGTATCAATAGTCAATATAATAGGTTTGTTAGCAGAATAGTCTACACGCTTAAGGATGGGAGCTTTAAGCAATAATTTCTTCAATTTACGCATAGCTTGAGTGTGTTTGTCAGTCCAAATAAATTTTCGTTTCTTCCTCAACAAGTCATAAAGACAATTAGCAACATGAGCAAAGTGAGGGATCCAAATAACATAAAAGATGCAAGCACCAAGAAATCTACGTACCTCACTCACGTTGTTACATGTTTCAGAAATCTTGCTAATGGCATCAACTTTTTTTGGGTATGGCTTTCGACCATAATGGCCATATAAATGTCCAACAATAAGTACCTCATTGACACCAAAAACAGATTTCTCTATGGAAAATGTGAGACCTACCTCTTCAAATCGTTGAAATATTCTTTCACAATCAGAGATATGGTCAAGAACAAATTTACGACATCCCGATGAATCTAAAGTAATGTCCTTTACACGTTCCTCACTCCCTTTAATTGGAATATCATCAATGAATGGCATAGTTATATGAGGGATAAAGTCATGTAAGACCATATTCATAGCACTCATCATATGAGCCACAGAATTAGTCGCTCCTTGAGGTAAAGTATACATTCGCACTAAGCCTAAAGGAGTTTTCATTGTGGTTATGTCACGACTGTCAATTGCTAACTGGAATTGGTCATATCCAGAATATAAATCACCCATTGAATAGATAGAATGTCCTGAAAATGATTCAGCAAACTCATCTACAATGGGTCCTGTTCCTACATTCCTTATGGTGACTTTATTAACGGGTTGGAGATCTTGAATAAAACGTAGTTTCCCATTCTTTTTAGGCACAGTGAACCATCTGTTTGAGTAAGGTGCAAAAGATGGCTCTAAAATTCTCATGTTTATCTTCTCCTTAAGTAGTTTCATTAGCTCAGGTAAGTGAGCCTTTGGAACAGGTATAGGACGAAGATTCCATGGAATATGTGGAATAGTAAAGATTATCATGGGTGCAACTAGCTTAGGATCTACACAACCAATCTCATGAGGATACATAGTAAAGGCTTTTCCATGGCTACGTATGACTCTCTCAAATTTATCTCTCTCTGCTGACAAAAGAAAGTCATTATCTCTACCAATTTTCACTTGTTTGATTGTCTCATCCGTGAATGTATGTCCTATGTTTTTCTTATCCCGAAGAATTAGATCATTTTTCACATCAATAATTTTTTCATTACTTCCTTGAGGTAACGGTTGAGCTATGGGTTTGATTTTTTTGTCTACAGTTTTGTACTTTGTTTCAACTAAGGCATCATGTGTTTGGTTAAATTTTGAGCACTTGTCAACATTGAGAGCATACTCTTGGATTAGAGCATACTCATCAAGGGAAGAAAGAAGAATAATATGGGAATTAGAATTTTGTTGAAGACATAACTCTAACTCCTCAAGAGTAGAGAAACAATGAGATGTTTCAATCACATGCTCAATGTTCTCATCATGTTCCATGATTTTGTTATTTTTATAATTTTTTTGGGTTTTTTGGATAAAAGACTTGGACAATTGACTCTTATGAAGAAAATCTAATCTAGAATGTGGAAAACAAAGTGACAAACTATTGAACAGGTTGGTTGGCTGCGAGATGTCAAACCAATATCCACTGTTGTCCCGCTCAACAATGGATTCTATCCGAAATTTTGATCATATGTAGCTCCAAACATGAATCGAGGTGCACAATCACTACAAGCATGCTCATGACCCTGAGTAACAATAGGTTTCTTTCTAATTAACAATCGATTCCTAGGATGATTCACTCCTACTGTCATGACTTGAAGTGATTGCATTCCATCCTTAGACTTAAATCTAGCATAGGTAGACCCATCATCCATGGCTTTAGTTTCCATACGACTCTCACAAATAAAGGGTTGACCTAAGAGAACTTCATAGGAGCAATTATCTTGAATAAAAAAGTGAAACTCTTCTGTGATTCCTCCTATGGATATGGGCACACTAGCACAAGCTCCATACAGGGTACCTACACCATTATCTGCAGTTCTCATACGCCATCCACAATCTTTATCTATGGGCCATCGAAACTTATCATAGACTTCTCTTGAAATCACATTGATTTCAGAGCCGGAATCTACTAATGCATTTACAGTGATAGTGTTCTTATCATTTCCTATTTTAACATGCATCTCTGATGTACCTCTAGACCAAAATGTTCTTTTAAAGTGGCTTTCAGGATTGTTTTCATGATTTTCATGGTCAGGTTGAATAGGTCCTAAGAAATTTTTATTAACATTTACTTCATCATCATCAAAGTCCTCTTCATCAGATTCATCAAAGTTTAAGGCTTCATTCATAGCTTGATCTTGATCTAGAGAATCTTGCATCTCAGTATCTAGATTAAGCGGAAACCTCTTCCTTTTAATTAGGCCGATAAAGTTATCTTTAAAAACAGGCTTTGCAATAGAGAAAACTTGTTCTAAAGACATAGTCACTTGACTCTTAAGCAAAATGTCATCTAAAATTTCCATAGGATCTATTTTTCTCTCAATTTCTGAAATCAAGATAGCTTTAGGTTTTCTCTTTGGTTTCTTTTGTTTTTGCTCAGGATCTTGTTTTTGTTCATGTTCTCATGTTTGGTCTTCAGTTTGTTTTGATTGTTCTGGTTTATCTAAAGGCTTTGGTTCTGTTTTTCTTTGCTTTGTCTTCTTTCCTTTTTGTTTCTCCTCTTGTTTTTGTTCATTGGGTTCTGATTCTTGTTTTTTATCTTTGGATTGTGATGTTTCTCCCTGCTCTATGATTGTTTCTATTCCCTCGGAGGTTTGTTTTCGTGTCACTCTTTTTTCACTAGGCTCAGCTTCATCTCTTTTTCGTTTTTCTTCTACATTGGATATGTGAGAAATAAGAGATTGATCTTCTATTGGTGACTCCCAAGCCGTTATTCTCCTAATCTCATCCCGTGCTCTTACTAAAGCCTCTATGGAAAAATCACCTTCCTTTGTGGGTTTACTTGATTCTACTTGTTGTTCATCAAGAGCTTCTAGTTTCACTCCTCTAGTTCCTACGTCCATTATGGTTATATTTTCATAATGTTTTTTCATTCCTCCCTTACCATAATTTCCTTGCAAAGGTAGCCTAGATCGATAGTCACAGATTTTTTTGTCTATGTCTATTACTAGTCGTTGCTCCTTAGCAGCCTTCAATAGTTCACAATCTCTCAAAAAGTGCTCTAACGAATCACACCAAGGACACCTACGAGGGCCATGCACAAAACCATTTTGATTTTGAGGATTTTGATTAACTTGTGGTGGGAAATTTTGAAATTGAGGATTTTGTTGATAAGGTATTGCTTGAACAGGATAATTAGGATTTTGAAAATGCAATTGATGTATTTGAGGAGCTTGGGGAGCAACATGTGGTACTTGAGGTGCAAGAGGAGCTTCCATATTATACGGTTGATGATTTTGAAAATTTTGATTTTGAGGATTTTGAAAAGCTATTTGAGAAGCTTGAGGATACAGGTTTTGATACATTTGAGGATTTTGCACATGAGGATGAGGATTTTGCATTGAAGGATTATGCATTGGAGGATTATGCATTGGAGGATTATGCATTGGAGGAACTTGATATGCTTGAGTAGGAGCTACTTGTGGATTTTGATTGGTAGCTATAACATGTTGATTAGGCTCTTGAAAAGTCATTGGGTTCATTTGATTTTGGAAAGTTTTGGTGTAATTAGATTGTAAAGCATCTATAGTCTTGGCCAAATTGGATTGTGTAGCAATAAGACTTTCCATTTGCTTAGTGAGAATATCCACTTGAGATAGTTCAACTACACTTTTATTTGGCTCTACTTTAAAACCTTGAGTAGGCTCCATCATTTGAGGAATAGGAGTAGAGTCAAAAAGCATAGCATGGGATTGTTCTCTAACTTGCTCCTTAGTTTGTGGAAGGCTAGCTTGAGGAAGACTAGTTTGCTCATAAAGCATGGATTGTCTTTGATGTCTATGGGCTACAGCCTCTACTACTTTACGCACTTTTTGCCAATTGTCAGTAAGACCATAGAGCTTATCTGGTTCTTCTAATCGCCGTTCAACTTCCCTACGAGTTTCAGGATGAAGAAGCTTAAGAAAATTGATCACAAGATCAGGTTCCAAAGTTATCTTATCCTCATTAGGAAGTTGTTCATAGCGTCTAATATACTCATTTTGTAAGTGAGTAATAGAGCTACTAGGCTTTGGAGAATTGACCCATCGTAAGAATCCATCTCGATTATGTTGGCTATAATCTTCAAGATAGAATTCTTTGAGCATCTCCTTTCTAAAATCACTCCAAGGAAGACTATCATATTGAGTGACACGGTTTATGATAGAGCTATCAACAATTCGTTCAAAGAATGATATCAAAAGATCTTCGGGAAGACCAAAAATCATAGATTGCTCTTCAAACAAATCTAAGTAGCTTGTGATGTTGATGCCATTGAATTTTCCCTTCTCTCTCAACATAGAAGAGACTATTCTTTGGCCTTGTTTCTCAACAATAAGGGATTTGAATCCTTCCTCCATCTTATGTGAATAAGCAAGTGATGCACGATGCTCTAGATCTCTCAGAAATGCGTTTACTTCACGACGAAGATGTGCACGATACTGTGAGAAATCCAGTGCAACACTCAAGACTGATGATGATGATATGATGAGGATGAAAAATATGAAACAAAGGATATGGATCACAACCTCCCAACAAGATCAGAAGCAAATGCCACGAAGCGTTTCACGTCGGGTTCAAATGTGGAGGTGATCGCAATCCGGGTGGATCGGGTCCGGTCGTGGCACACACAGGGTGTATGAAGCTAATGAATGTTGGAAGGTTTAAAGATGTGAAGGTGAAAATAATGTTGAACTAACTATGGGAATAGGAATGTAGGTGTGCAAGTTAGATTGATGACATGAATGATAAGAATGAAAGAGAACCATACACACGAATCAAATTTGGAAGGAAGAATGGTCCATTGGAGGAGCTTCTTAAACACTTCCTAATTCTAATCCATATGTATAGCCTTCTTTGGATGATATGTATGCATGATGAGAATAGATGGAATCCTTACACATAAATCAGTTTCGAAAGGAAGAATGGTCCAATATTGGAGCTTCTTATACACTTTCAGAAACTAATAAATATGTATGGATTTGTATGGATTATATGCATGCAAGTGAATTATGATGATGGATTTTACTCACAAGCTCAAAGAAACATCCTCACTGGTTCAACGCAATACTGCGGAGCCTTCTCACACATAGAAGAAATAGAAGACATGTAAAAATACTTAAGAGACTGAGAGAGGTGACAAGAGACAAGTGACAAGTGACATGAATTAAAAGAATTTGAATTAAGTTACATGTAAAAGATCGTCGTGGTACGTCATGCTAAGCAGTCTACTGATCAAAGGTGGTTCCGACCCTCAAACCATGACAGTTCAACCGAATGTCACACGTAAGAAGGTGAGTTCCACTTCAGTGACCCTATGTCTGTCTAGGCTCGTAACGTATAACTAAAGAAGTCTAAGACTCATTAAAATCAGCTCTAACTCACTCACACGCTCCACCGAGGGTGAGTCAAGATAGAGATGCTGGTTTCAAGAGCCTATCCTAGATTGGAGTTCTAACTTAAATTTGAAGCTAGGTTCTATACTCATACTAGCTCACCTTGGATCCTCACTCGCTCAACCGAGGGTGATCGTCTCAAGGAAACCGTAAGCTAGCATGAGCCCTATGGATGCCTAACAATGATGCTCTAGGAGTTTGGAGGGGGGTTTATATAGTTTTTTGAATGAATTTGGGCCCTTGGATCTAGAGAAATCAACTCTCAACTCTAGGATCACTACTTTTGATTACAACCATTTGATTAATCAAATCAATGGCTTGGAATTGTTCTTTCTATCAAATCTAGTGTAAAGGAGTGAAATTTAGGCGCCCTCATTCTCCACCATTAGATCTGGGGATGATCTGGACCGTCGGATCAGTGCTGACATCAATTCGGATAAGATAAGCCACTATTTTTGGAGAAATGCTGCATTATTGATCTTTGATTGTAAAAAAGGTCTTCTTTTATGGAAAAAATTCGTGAATCCTCCTTCCTTTATGCTTTAGTGCATCTCCACCCTTGAATATGAGCTCATCTTGACCGTACAGCATGGTTCAATCATATTTTGACATGTGGCAGACATTCAAGCCTTCAATTTTCTTAAACTAGAAAACTGCGGTGATCCTGAAAACTGGACTTTGTACTCTTTGACCCTCCAAATAGGCTTTGATGAAGATGAAACATTGTAGGACTATGTTTCCAAAGATCTCCTTCAAGAATATGCAGAAAAAACTCCCATCTGAATCTAACTTGTACAAGTTTGACTACATTTGGAAGCTTGCAAGGTGGCATTAAGGTGTCTAGGAAGCTCGGATAGCCTTGAAACTTTATACAAATATGTAGCCACATATGGTCTTTATACATGCCAAACCATATGGCTAACATAATTTTCTATACAAGAATTTGTAGGGTCAAACTAGAAAAATTACATTTTTACAAAATGAACATAGCATATCAATGTGCTACAAAATCCATTTTCTGCTGAAATTTGGGCTATAGACTGCCTTTGACAATCTTTACAAGTATATGGATTTTCATCTAATTTGGTGACAATGAAATTTTTGCCCTAATTTCCTAACTTTGATCAGCTTTGACCAGCTTTGACGGCTACCATGGACTTTCTTGATTTCTTTGAAACTTTGTATGTGACCTTCCTTTGACATCCTTGATGCATCCTGGACTTCTCGGGGAATTCTGGCTACCTTCACCAAATATGTTTTTTGTAGGCCTTCACAAGTGAGAGAGGAGAGAAAATCTCGACGACAGCGGTCAAATCTGGTCAAAGCTGGTCAAAGTTGGGAAATTAGGGCAAAAATTTCATTGTCACCAAATTAGATGAAAATCCATATACTTGTAAAGATTGTCAAAGGCAGTCTATATCCCAAATTTCAGCAGAAAATGGATTTTGTAGCACATTGATATGCTATGTTCATTTTGTAAAAATGTAATTTTTCTAGTTTGACCCTACAAATTCTTGTATAGAAAATTATGTTAGCCATATGGTTTGGCATGTATAAAGACCATATGTGGCTACATATTTGTATAAAGTTTCAAGGCTATCCGAGCTTCCTAGACACCTTAATGCCACCTTGCAAGCTTCCAAATGTAGTCAAACTTGTACAAGTTAGATTCAGATGGGAGTTTTTTCTGCATATTCCTGAAGGAGATCTTTGGAAACATAGTCCTACAATGTTTCATCTTCATCAAAGCCTATTTGGAGGGTCAAAGAGTACAAAGTCCAGTTTTCAGGATCACCGCAGTTTTCTAGTTTAAGAAAATTGAAGGCTTGAATGTCTGCCACATGTCAAAATATGATTGAACCATGCTGTACGGTCAAGATGAGCTCATATTCAAGGGTGGAGATGCACTAAAGCATAAAGGAAGGAGGATCCACGAATTTTTTCCATAAAAGAAGACCTTTTTTACAATCAAAGATCAATAATGCAGCATTTCTCCAAAAATAGTGGCTTATCTTATCCGAATTGATGTCAGCACTGATCCGACAGTCCAGATCATCCCCAGATCCAATGGTGGAGAATCAGGGCGCCTAAATTTCACTCCTTTACACTAGATTTGATAGAAAGAACAATTCCAAGCCATTGATTTGATTAATCAAATGGTTGTAATCAAAAGTAGTGATCCTAGAGTTGAGAGTTGATTTCTCTAGATCCAAGGGCCCAAATTCATTCAAAAAACTATATAAACCCCCCTCCAAACTCCTAGAGCATCATTGTTAGGCATCCATAGGGCTCATGCTAGCTTACGGTTTCCTTGAGACGATCACCCTCGGTTGAGCGAGTGAGGATCCAAGGTGAGCTAGTATGACTATAGAACCTAGTTTCAAATTTAAGTTAGAACTCCAATTTAGGATAGGCTCTTGAAACCAGCATCTCTATCTTGACTCACCCTCGGTGGAGCGTGTGAGTGAGTTAGAGCTGATTTTAATGAGTCTTAGACTTCTTTAGTTAGACGTTACGAGCCTAGACAGACATAGGGTCACTGGAGTGGAACTCACCTTCTTACGTGTGACATTCGGTTGAACTGTCATGGTTTGAGGGTCGGAACCACCTTTGATCAGTAGACTGCTTAGCATGACGTACCACGACGATATTTTACATGTAACTTAATTCAAATCCTTTTAATTCATGTCACTTGTCACTTGTCTCTTGTCTCCTCTCTCAGTCTCTTAAGTATTTTTACATGTCTTCTATTTCTTCTATGTGTGAGAAGGCTCCGCAGTATTGCGTTGAACCAGTGAGGCTGTTTCTTTGAGCTTGTGAGTAAAATCCATCATCATAATTCACTTGCATGCATATAATCCATACAAATCCATACATATTTATTAGTTTCTGAAAGTGTATAAGAAGCTCCAATATTGGACCATTCTTCCTTTCGAAACTGATTTATGTGTAAGGATTCCATCTATTCTCATCATGCATACATATCATCCAAAGAAGGCTATACATATGGATTAGAATTAGGAAGTGTTTAAGAAGCTCCTCCAATGGACCATTCTTCCTTCCAAATTTGATTCGTGTGTATGGTTCTCTTTCATTTTTATCATTCATGTCATCAATCTAACTTGCACACCTACATTCCCATTCCCATAATTATTTCAACATCTCTCTCTTCTCCATACTCAACATTAATTTCACCTTCACATCTTTAAACCTTCCAACATTCATTAGCTTCATACACCCTGTGTGTGCCACGACCGGACCCGATCCACCCGGATTGCGATCACCTCCACATTTGAACCCGACGTGAAACGCTTCGTGGTATTTGCTTCTGATCTTGTTGGGAGGTTGTGATCCATATCCTTTGTTTCATATTTTTCATCCTCATCATATCATCATCATCAGTCTTGAGTGTTGCACTGGATTTCTCACAATATCGTGCACATCTTCGTCGTGAAGTAAACGCATTTGTGAGAGATCTAGAGCATCGTGCATCACTTGCTTATTCACACAAGATGGAGGAAGGATTCAAATCCCTTATTGTTGAGAAACAAGGCCAAAGAATAGTCTCTTCTATGTTGAGAGAGAAGGGAAAATTCAATGGCATCAACATCACAAGCTACTTAGATTTGTTTGAAGAGCAAGCTATGATTTTTGGTCTTCCCGAAGATCTTTTGATATCATTCTTTGAACGAATTGTTGATAGCTCTATCATAAACCGTGTGTAGCTCAGTGATGAGTAGCACCTCCTTTAATGTCAATCCGGGAAGACGTGAGGATGGTATGAAGACCTCGAGCAAGTGGCGGCACAAGTGCGTGAGTGAGAAGCACACAAGCATGCACACACGTACACACACACGCGCACACACGGCAAGACAAAGAGGGAGAATCAATGGAGTTCTTTGGATTACTTTCAAAAGCTCTTACAAGTTTGTTTCAATTACAATCCAACCTCAAAAATGAGCTCTCTAGCTCTTTTTATAGTTTTTGACTAGGTTTTGGCCCTGTCTAGACCTAGTGTCCGGCCTAGTTAAAAATTAGGTTCCAGGGCCTATTTGAGGGCTCAAACGATATCTAAAAAATACAAAATTTGGCAGGTAGATACTTCTAATGCTCCTCAAGCTCAAGGACTCCTTGGCTTGCACAAAATGGAGCTACAAAAATATGAAATGGTATTTACAATGATTGTTAGTGATAAGAATCACTGTTACAAGATTTGAGAAAAATTGAAGGGCCTATCTGCCAGATTTGCGTCGACTACTTTGTCTACTTACTCCTTCACTTTGTTCTGACTCTCTCCGCTGACTTCTTTGTCTAGTCAGTCCTTGGGTGCCCTGGCTTCCTTGTCTAGTCAGTCCTTGGGTGCCCATACTGCTCTCAACACCCCCCCCTCTCTCGCGTCTGTCGTCCCTGACAGACTCTTGTTGCTGGGAGTGTTGGATGTAATATTCCACAACCTGAGTGGCAAGCTGATGTTCTTGTAAGCGTAGTCCTCTGGCCAAATCTGTCATCATACGATCCCAATCGATTGGTCCTGGAATGTCCGGATGTGGCAGACGTAACTGATCTGCATGGATCGCTTGTTCTACTGCGAATAGATGTAGCAAATGTGTGGGTCTGGGAATGAAAATTTCGGAATTGTATTCCCAGAATCCCGTAGAGAACATTTCCTCAAATGTCTGCTTGAAGCATGCGGGCAAGTACTTTATTCGTGCATGCCAAGCAAAGATGATAGCGACCGAGGGGGTTTGGCTCATGTCGTAGACTAAATCCTTGTTGCCTTGAGAGAATCCAGGGGCAGAGATGTATGGAGCTTGGACATTCCGAAAGGTTTTGAAGACAATGGTCATGAGCTCGAATATCTTCATACACATTTTCGCCGCGATGTCGGGTACATTATTCAGACGTGTAGACCAGTGTCGAATTGTTGATATCATGTAGGCTACGGTTGGAGGTCCTCGAGGTGGAGCAAAATACGGATAGTTAACCCAAGCCGAGCACTCTTTATTGTTGCGTACCTTAATTGCAAATGCTTGCCAGGATCTGCGACGTACCACTGGACAATAGCATGGATTATACTTGATGTATAGTGGCATGGTTGCCCAGGTACTCATCATCTCTGGGTAATCGGTGAGTAAACGTGCACGCCAATTAGGTTGGAAAATCGAGCCAGCACGCGCATCGGTCGGTAAATCCCCTATCTCAAATTGAGTAGCGAATGTGGGCTCCTTCCCTGTATGTCTTTTGACTTCTGCATTATAATCATGTAGTAAGACAAAATAAGGCATGTATTGCGATTCTGATGTTGTTATTAACCGTTGATGGGATAATTGTTGAAAGTAGGAAGACCGAAGGACCGTTTCTTCCAGATTCGTGAGAGATTGCATTTGCACGGCCACACGATCATCATGTGTCTTACCCACTTTCTCGACCCTTCTGACCCAATCTGGAACTTGAATTTCTAACGTGTCTTGTCCTTCTTCTGTAGTTCGACCACCAGGCGTCGGCATAGGCTTGTATGGCTCTTCGTAGCTGTCCTCGACGGGGATTTCCACTACTGTTTCAGGTTCTGGTTCTTCAATGGGCGAGGGTGGCCGTTCATATGGGAGGAGGCATGCTTGGAGTTCTGCCACCTGTTTCCGGAGGGTCTCCATTTCTTCTGTAGAGTGTTGCAAGATTACCGGCTCCTGTTGAGCTGGGGGGACACTGGCTATCTGTTTCTTGAGATCCGCACATTCAGTCTCTAGCTTTTCATATGACTCCAAGAAATTTGCATGCTCCTCAAGTAGGATGCGAATGTCTTCCGATGGGACTGCTCTATATCTGGTAGGGCTAACGGTTGCACCTACGGTTCCTTCCATAGCCGCTTCAAAGTTGTCTTGGTTTTGTTGTTGAAGTCGTTTGTTCTCTTCTAGTGCTGCGGCCATATGCTTCCTTAATAGCCCAATGTTGCGTCTGAGTGTAGCGTTAGAGATCATTTGCGCTTGAAGCACTGTTTCTAGTTCTTTGACTGCTTGGTCATCTACAGTTGATGCCTTTGATTCCAATTCGGAGTGAGCCTGCTGTAGTGTGGTATGCTCGTCTAGGAGCGTCAGGTAGTCAGCTTCAAGAGTGGTGACTCTAGCTTGGAGACGTTGAGATTCTGCCTGGAGGGCGGCAGTGCATTCTTCCAATTGATGGTAGTCTTGTTGTAGCTGATGTGCACACTGAAGTAATGTGTTGAACGTGCTATTTACATTATGAGATGCAAGGGGAAAAGTTTGAAATGCAGAGGAGGTGGGATTGGGTAGGGGGGTAGTGAATGCTGTGTGTGCCAATGATGTGAGTGGTGAGGTGGGGGGCAAGGGAGGGGAAGGTGGGGAAATCGTGGGGAGAGGTGCTGTGGTTGGTGAAATGTCCATTGGGTCAGACAAGGTGGTGTGTGCAGGGGCTACCATATAGGTGGGTATGGTAGGTGAAGTGAGTGTGGTGTTCGTGTAAATTGATGTCGTTGCGAACATCGGAGGAAGGTGCCTTTGAAACATTGGAGAGCGGAAGAACTGCTCCACAAAGGACGGGTATTGGGGTGGCGCGGTCAGGTTGAAAGAGGTGTGGGGACCAGATGGGAAGTGAGGGTCATGGAATGGAGGTACCCGTATTGGGGGATAGGTCGGGAAACACAGGGTGCCTTCTGTGGGTGCTGGGTTTCCAACTACACTTGTAATTATGGGATGGCCAGTCATGGGTTCAGAGGATAGACGGGATGAAGTGTACAAGGGATTGGTGACGAAGGAGAAGAGGGTGTCTTGTGAGGTGGGTTCTCGAAATGAGAATGATTTGAATGAGGATGGGTTATAAGTGAATGTAGAGGTGATGACTGTCGTTTCTTCCGAGGTGGGAGGTGGTGGTGGGGGTGGAGAAGGTGGTGATGGAGTACGCTGGGGTGAGATGGGTGATGTCTGAACGAAGGTTTCAGCGGAGGGTTCAGTGGTGGTTGTGGGAGTGGTTGTGGTCTCAATAGGTACTTCTGGTTCTGTGATGGGTATCCTGATAGTCTTACCTGCTCGTGGTAACGTGTCCACTCTGCGTTTGTCATATCTTACGGACTGGCGGACTGCGGTGTGGACAGCCTCTGGAACTCCTAAAGAGTCTGACACTAATTTGAGGGTGTCAATGAAGTGTTGGTCCACCCCTTCATCTGACAGCATTTCTTGCATCAAAGCTTGACCTGATACCAGAGAGAGTTGATGTCTTTCTTGTACTGCTTTGATAGTGTCATATAGCCTTCGTAGTTGAGCTGTATATGCAGGTGCACCTACAAGTTCTGGCACTTCTTGTTGCTCCTCTTGTTGCTCTTGATCATACTCCTCCTCATCATCCTCCTGTTCTTCATCTCCGTCCTCTTCTTCCTCCACTTCAACAGGTGTGACAGGTGCTTGGGAGGTTGTGGCCTGCGTTTGTACATTCTCCGCTTGTTGTGCCTCTTCTGCCTCCAGCTCTACATCTTGTAATAGTTGTTCGAAGTCTTCATTAGTGAGTTCTTCTAAAGGTGCACCACTAGGAAATTCGAGATCCGTTGGGATGGGAGGGAATATCAAGGTGGAACCATCCGTGCTGCGTCTTGGAAGTCGGAGTGTGAATGGTCGGACTCTTCGGGGTGGCGGGGTGACGTCTGGTGTTAGGGTGGCTCCACGTGGTTGAGCACATGGGACTTGGACCGTGCCTCTCATCTTCTTAGAAGGGGGTCCAGTGGATGTCCTGCCTCGAAACTGCTCTACCCGATTCCACATCAGGGCTCGTTGGATTGGAATGTCATAAGCCAAACACCTATAAATGATTCTTGTCAGAGCACAGCAACCATATAAAACCTGTTTCCGCGGCCAGCGTTTGTGAGCTAAGTGTATCTGATCAATTATCCAGTGGGGTAGGTTGATGGTGAGGCTCTGTGTCTCTGCCAGATACAGGCTAAACCAAATCTTTTTGTGCGGCATGGTGAATCTATCCTGCGCCGGGAAAGCAAAGTGTTGCATGCACATGCGAAGGTGTATTGCAATATTAGGCGTCATGGATACCATGTCCTTGAGTTTGGTGAGACTTCGATTCTTCATGTAGTCCGGTACTAGGGTTTCCTTCTCTGTAGGAATGTGCATGCCGCGCATATCCAGAGCTTCTCTCACCAAATTGTTTGATAGCCTAAACCTCTTGAGCTCATTCCCCTTTGTCAGAGATGGAATCACAAATGAGCTTGCACCTTTTGGGTTCGGATTTGGAGTCAAGGTGTTGATGAGATAGTAGCATCGCATGAAGTCAGGTTTTGGGAGTCGGGCACTGAAATAGGCACTCAATCCGGCTTTTTCCCATATCGGACGTAGACCTTCCGCATTTTGTAACTTCTCAAATTCTCTTGTAAAGAAATGGTATCTGCCTTGCTTTCCATTGTAGTCCAACTCTGATTCCCATAGATACGTTCCTTCCCCCAAAGGTCCTGCTACCTCGGTAAACCAATGTGAAGTCTTTCCCACGGGCATGGTGTGGCCACGCGGAGGGTCCGCAATAGGTATGATTTTGACGGCCTGCAATTCTTCTGGTCTTTCAACTGTCTCAGGCAAAACGGGTAAACTGTCCAAGTCCACCACTTGCGGGTTTGTTTCTGTGTGAGAGCTAGTTCCTGCTGCCTCCGCCATGTTGAAAATGTCGCAGCTGATTCTGTGAGAATATATGAATAAACGTTAACATCGCAATGGACACAAAAATGACATGGTGTCCCTTGTTACAATATTAACTTAAAGTTCTGGAGTGGTTAGGAGTTAATAAGTGCTCGGTGCTGGTGTGTGTAGTTAGGAGTTAGGTAGACCTAAGAGCTAAGCGAAATGATGTGAAGCGGTTAGTAGGTGGTCATGGATTTACAATAGGGTCAGGGGGTTTGTTACAAGTCTTGGGCTGCCAAATGCAGTGGATGGGTTTTACTCGTGGTTCCGTAGAGATTCTCGAGAGCTTTATAGGTGTGTCAGCTTTAACCTGAGGCCTTTTAGGGGCCCATTTACAACTGATTCTGTTCGTGTTCATGTGCCTTGGTGTTGAAAATGAGTGGATGTAGGCTATGCGAGTGAATGGATCATGTTGTGTAGGGTGTGTTCTTGGTGTAGCTATCTGAGCCCGCAAACAAGCCTTAGGCACCCAAATTTGTCTTGATTGTGGGCTAGCCTTCATCGACCTTTTGGGCACCCAAATAGATTTCACGTTAGCAGAAGAATTTCCGAAAGACTTCTTATTAGTGACGTGTTGTTGGTTACTAATAAGAGGCTTTGCCCGTGCGGTTGGCGTGGGTGCAACCGGGTGTTCGCCTTTTCGCACCCACACTTGGTTCACTTGTTGAGACATTCTGCTGCGCAGGTTCTTTTGATGTCCGGCATAGGTAGTACTCTGCTTCTTCTGCCTTTGCTCCACCTTTGGTTGTTGCCTCCTTCTGGCCTTTGGAAAAGAAGGGAATTCCTTCGCATCCTTGACTCCTTTTTTGCGAATATCATTCCTCTGCAACACATAGTTGAGTGCTCCCTTATCCAACTCTATTGTAATTCGACTATGATTGACCCATACCTGAAGAAGTCCACTTCTTAGGTTTAAGTTGACTGCTTGGTCATAGATCCAGTCTTGACCCAAGACAAGAGGTTCAGTGAGATCCTCATCTTGACACACTAGTGCTTTAACTGTCATTGCCTCATCATGAATGTAGAGGGGAAGTTCCACCTCGCCCATGCAAGGGGTTTCCACGCCTCCCAATCCTATGAGATATGCTTCCACAGGATTGACAGTTAACTGTAACTCTTGACAGTAAGACACTCTAACAGCACTAGTGGCTGCACCTGAGTCAATCAAGGCTTTTACAGTCCTTGCACTCTTTTCTTGTCCTATATCTAAGGTTACGAAAGGACGTCGATCAGTTATCCTAGGTGAGCTGGTTCCTGCGACTTCACACATTGCCATATGATATCCTTGATCTGCATAGTCATTTGTCCTAGGCTGCTCTCTACCTTGCCTTCGTAATTTCATCCTTCTGATGCGTTCTAAAGCTTCTGCTTGAGCTTCTTCTCTAATTCGCTTCTCTTCCTCTTTGCGTTTCTTAGCAGTGTTGAGTCGGCTGAGCATTTCCTCCGTGAGGGGTTCCTGATACAACTTGACTCTGCATCCGCTAATATAGTTAGGGAGAACATCGCCCTCTAATGTGGCTAATTGTACTGCTCCACTCGTGGAGATCCTATTGATGATCATAGGTCCGTAGCCTCTCTTTTCTAGCTTCCTCGCGTGTTGTTTCAGTGTATAGACTAGGACTAGATCTCCGGCTTTCAAGCCTTTATCCTTCACATGGGCATCGAAGTATGCCTTCTGCCTCTTTTTAGCTGCATATATTCCAGCAGCGGCTCTCAGTCTTGTTTCTCCTAATCGTTCAAGGTCAAAGATCCTAGAGGAAAGCTCATGACCTGTCCATTCGTGCTCTTGTGCTACTTTCAATGTAGGAATCAGGAAATCCAAGGGTAGCACAGCGTTTTGGCCGAATACCATCTGAAAGGGGGTGGCTTGGAGTACCGTTTTGTAGGCAACTCGGTATGCCCAAACAGCATGGTGTAGCTGTTTGTCCCAATCAGAGCGTTTAGTGTTCACTAATTTTGTCAGTACATTGCATAAGATCTTATTAGTGCTCTCAGCTTGTCCATTAGCTTGAGGGTGATAGGGGGCAGACTTCTTTTGTATTACCAAGAATTCTTGGAGTAGATTTTCAATCACTTCATTTAAGAAATGAGTGCCTCTATCACTTACTAGCTCTATAGGTAGTCCGTATCTCGTGAATACATTCTCAAACAAGAATTTGGCAGTTGTTTGAGCATCGTTCTTTGTCGTAGCCTTTACCTCTACCCACTTGGTGAGATAATCTGTCGCAACAATGATGTATTCCGCATGAGAACCCTTAGCTGGGGGATTAATAGGACCTACGAAGTCTATTCCCCACTTAGAGAATGCACGTCCACCCATCATAGGTTTCAGTGGCATCTCATCTTTGCGTATGGGATACTGAGTCCTCTGACAGACATCACACCGTTTCACATAGGTATGTGCATCCATGTGAAGGGTAGGCCACCAAAAGCCCGCAAATAGGATTGCCTTGATCACCCGATCCGGTCCAAAGTGTCCTCCTGCTACACCTTGGTGAGCAGTTTCTAAGATCTTAAGATACTCACTTTCATGGACACACAGTCTCAGGTAACCATCCTTACCGCGCTTGTATAGATTATCACCAACGAGTGAATAATCCTGGGCTTCTTGTTCCAAACTCCTTTTTCTAGCTAGAGTCATGTCTGGAGGGAATGTGTTTGTCCTCAAGAATGATACTAGAGGTTCACTCCAATCTGGCACAATGGATACTTGATAGAGAGTGGCATGTTCCACAGGTGGTTTAGTGCAACAGATTGGGCATTCCTTGCACAACTTTTGGACATCCGCTTCCATAGTTGGCCAATGCACTCCAAATCTCTTTAGAGTCTGCAACGTTCGTTGCTTTGAATGGTGTTGCTCTAACGCACCTACATGTGCTAATTGCAACCATTTAGCGTACTCATCCTCTTCTACGCAACAAGCCAAGATCCCTTGATCTGTGTGCTTGTACATGCTTCCTGCCATGATATGGTACTTTTGGGCTTTTACGATCTCTCTATTCCGTGTGTTCACCACTGGATGATTAGGCCCGTATGTCAATACTGGTACTATTGGCTTGGCCCACTACGGCACCACTTCCAAATTAAACAAGTAAGCATCAGGAAGGTCATCTGACACTCCTTGTGGGGCTTCTCCTGATGTGAGCCTAGAGAGGTGATTTGCTCTCAAGTGAGTCCTACCCTTTCTTACCACAACTCAAAATCATATTCCATTAGCAAGAGAAACCATCTTACTAATCTTCCTGTATTGCATGGCTTGTTTGCAAGATATAACAATGCCTGATGATCAGTAAAAAATTTAAACTTATTTGCAAGCAAGTAGTGTCTAAATTTCTTGACTGCATATACCATGCCTAATCCTTCGCGCTCTGTAGTGGTGTAATTCCGTTCAGCCGCATTCAATTGTCTACTGGCATAGGCAATTGGAAGATCCATATTACCTTCACCAGTAGGTTGCGCAAGCACACATCCAATAGCATAATTGGATGCATCCACATGAACATGGAATGGCTTATTCCAATCTGGTGTGGTCAAGATTGGTGCTCAACATAATCTTCGTTTAAGCTCTTGGAAGGAATTCTCACATTCATCTGTCCAGTCAAGGTTTGTCAGAAGTCCGTACATGGGCTTTGCAATGACAGCATACATGTGTATAAATCGTCGATAATAACCACAATGCCCCATGAAAGCTTGTACTTCCTTGACATTCTTTGGCCTAGGTAGCTCTGCTATGGCTCTCACTTTTTCTTCGTCGGTAGATATGCCATTCTTTGACACTATGTGTCCTAGAATCTTGCCTTGCTTGACCATAAAAACGCACTTTTTTGGGTTCAGGCAGACTTGGTATTCTCTACATTTGTCAAAGATTTGTCTGAGTTCAGGAATATGGGTTTGTCTAACCTTGGAATGAGCACAAAGATCATCAACATAGACTTCTAAACTCTTCCTCAGGAACTCCTTAAACACATGGCACATCAGCCTCTGGAAGGTAGCTGGTGCATTGGTAAGCCCAAATGGCATTACTCTAAAAGCAAAAATGCCCCATTCCGTGGCAAAGGCTGTCTTATGCTGATCCTCTGGAGCTATGGCCACTTGATTGTAGCCCGAAAATCCATCAAGGAAGCTGTACACTTCCTTGCCTGCCACTCTTTCTAAGAGATGCTCTGTGATGGGAAGCGGATAGTTATCTCGAATTGTGGCGGCATTAACCTTTTTCAAGTTAATGCACACACGCAGCTTGCCATTCTTCTTGGGCACCACAACGATGGGGGATACCCATTCGGTGTGCTCAATTTCATAGATAAATCCAGCTTCGACCAATCTATCTATCTCTTCCTTGATCTTAGCAGCGTAATTATCATTATATGTATAAGGCTTTTGCTTAGAGGGTTTGGCATCTGAGGTCATGGGGATAGTGTGTGAGCATATGTCAGGGTCAACACCTTTCAAGTCCTTGTAACTCCAAGCGAATACATCTCTGTATTCTCTTAGCAAGGCAATCAATTCGTGCTCTTCTTCCGCTGTTAGGTCATGACCTATGTACGTACATCTCTCCTCTCCTTCTTCTAGGGCCACTACAATTTTCTTGGTAGTTTCTTTGTTATCATAGGCCTCTCCTGATTGTGCCTCTCGTTTGGGCATTCTAATCATGACCCTCCTGTCATCTATCTCATACTTCTTAAAATTTTCTGGGACCTCAAACAAAGATTCTTCCTCTTCTGGTAAGGCTTCTCTCTTCTTTCGTTTCTTTCCTTCTTCCTTCGGGGTCACGTGTGTTGCTAATCTTACCTCATTTGTAAGCTCTCCATGCCCCTGGGGTTGAAATTCTACTTCATGGAAGTATTCTTCATCTGATGCAAATGGTGGGTCCATAATGATTGACTCTAGATCGGAGTCACTTGCATCCTCAAATGCATCAGGGCTAGGTTCGCATTCTTCTAAAACTGCCTCTCCCATGATTGGCTCTATGGAGAAGACTGAAATGTCATAGCCATCCTCATCACAGTGAGGTGTCCATTGTTCTTCATTGATGGCTACGTCCATGGTTGCTAAAATTTCCGCCCAGCCATGGGGTTCGAATTCCTCGTCTGGGAAAACTACAGGTGCATAGGCTGGGTCTTGGATTGATCTATGGGTTTCTTTCGCACCTATTTCTCTGGCTTTTTCTCTCTTCTCTTCCTCTACTGCTACTTTGCACATCCATAAGTGAGTGTCTTCATGAGAGTAATCCTTGAGATTAACTTTGGTTGTAACACCCAAGTGCTGCAGGTACAAAGAATTGGTTCCCCAATCCTGTACCACTTGCAACTGTCGCATGAATGGTCTTCCCAAAATCATCTCATAGGCATGATTTTTGCTGAAGTCACATATAGCAAAACTATGCTCAAACTCGACACCACAAGTGGTGAGAGTTATTCGTTCTAGCAATCCTAGGGGTCTCTCTATGTGACCATCGGCCATTTGCAATTTCATTCTCGTTGGCCTGAGTGCCGGCTTGCCCCAACGCTTCCAAAGGGAAGTGGTGGCAATTGCAACTCCTGCACCTGAGTCCAAAATTGCCTTAGTGGTGTAGTCTTGGTAGGTAATGGGAAGATAGGGTCTTCACCTTCACACATATCTCCTATCTTATCCAAGGGAATTTCTGGCACTGTCCTATGGGATCCTACCCGGGAACGTGGTTTTGCAATTTCAGTTACTTGACTAGCTACATATTTCCGCGCTTCTGGTCTATCCTTGGGCAGTTCTTCCAAAGTGAGATCGCGCTGCACTTTGGTGTTCTTTACTATCTCCGTGTTCCTAGGTATGACTGAATCGTCGTTCCTTACCATGACTGTGGGTGCTCTCATACATGTGGACTTTGCTTCCCATGGGCCTGTGAAGTGGGGTAGCTCCTGTATGGAATTAGACTCAAAGTCCAATCTCTCATGAGACTGAGTACTCTCATGTTCCCCGTAAATGGATGGGATGTCTTGTGGGAATTGGTCATGTGCATCGTCCACAAGTTCAAATGGAGGGGCGACCTCACTCTCGTTATCCCATTTGTCTTCTTGAATCTCTCGTAGGAAGTCTGGTGCAAACCGATTCATAGAAGAAGAAGTGTCTGGCTCCGTAGAGTTAGGCACATAAGCAACCTGGGAAGGAGGGCTTATTCTCTCGTTGGCTCTTTCCTCGTTCTCATGGGTGGCGGGAGCACAAGCTTCCTGGGGAGGGTTACTTATTCTACTACTTTTCCGAACAGGCTCATACGCTCTCTGAGAAGGAATGTGGGTCACCTGTGGAGGTACATAAGCTTTCAGGGGAGGCCCATCTGCCTTTTGGGGAGGAAGATAGGCTCCTTGAGGAGGCACATGGGCTTCCTGAAGAGGCTGGCTTATCCGTTCTCTTGCCCTTTCCCTTCTTTGAGGGGCAGGTTCCCTTTCTGATTGTGCAATTAGCTTCTCTATTCTTTCTAACAGTCCATCAAAGTGTAATTGCGTCTTAGCTGAACTAGAGATGTTAAACAGGAGACTGGCTTCAAACATGGTCTGAGCCAATTCCACCATTTTGGCACAAATTTTGGTTCGTTCAAGCTCTAGCTCGGCTCTAGGGTAGCATTTTTCATGCTCAGTTACGTTTGGCCCTTCTTGGATTCTGGCCTGATAAGCTTTCAGCATCATATTAAGGTCTTCGGGAGTGGGATCAGCTAGGACTGATCCTACTCTAGGGGGTGGTGGGATTTGATGAGGTGGTGGGGAAAGTGGTGGGTTGGATGGAGGTGGGAGTGGTGGAGGCAGGGTAATGTGAGAGGGAGTTGGAGCTGTGAGTTCAGTTATCCTCGCTTTGGTTTCTCTTATGCTTTCCTCAAGCTCACTCATCTTTTTAGCCCATTGTCTTTTCATTCTTTCTCGACTATCTTTCCACGCTCTAGTCCTTTTCTTTGTCACGCTCTCGGTTTCACTAGCCTCTGGGCCCTTTTCCTGGCTTGCCTCTTGGTTTTGCTGCAATGCCTGAGCTCTAGTGACTACCTGCACTGGTGCAGTGGAAGTGACACTTCCTGAGGCATCCACGACCAACCCAATCACATTGATAGGAGTGATTTTTGGCATATTATTGGGGTTCTTTGGGCAATCTCGTAAGAGATGCTCTTTTCCACAATCTTGGCAAAAGCCTTGGATCGTCACGGACTGATTTTGTGTAGGTGGAGGTAAGGGACAATCACGAATGAAGTGATCCCCCTGACATCGGTAGCATGGTCCTCTAGGAAAGGGTGGTCGTACCTGCCTAGGTTGAGGCCTAGGGTTGGGGTTTGCATACATGACGTTCGTGTAATCCGACTCCCAACTAGGTTCACTTGGTTCTTCACTATAGTAAGACTCACCATGTTCTGGAGACTGCATGTAGTAAGCCTGGGGACTATCGACATGTGTAGAATCAAAGCTATGGTCACTCGGGTCACTTTCTGAGATCAATGGGGTTACTGGTACTATGGCCCTATTCAGGTTTTCTTCTGCCACAGCATACTTTACTGGAATCACGTTAGCGGGGTTTGGAGGCTGTTGAGCTAGCACCGGTTGGGGTCTCTGTTGGGCCTGATATTGTGGTTGGTAGGTTTGTTGGGGTCTAGCATATTGTGGTGGTGGATTTTGGTTCTGGTATCTGCCTTGTTGGTAAGGTTGCGGATAGGGTTGCCTAACTGCCTGCTTGTTGTATGGGCAATCTTGTGCGGTGTGATTGGTGTATCTCCGTTCTATGGTGCAGTACTGGCTACTAGGGTTTACTTGGGGTTGAGCCATAATAGGACAGACATTCGCCATATGGCCACCACCGCATGTATAGCACCTTTTCACAGGAGCAAACCTTGGGATTTGTTTGCTAGTTACACCTAATTTCTGAGCTACTTTTTCGGCAAGTTCCTCAATTGATGTGGACTGCATGGAAGAGTGACTAGATGCACTATCTGAATCTTTGTAGATTTTGGAAAGCTCTAGTTCTTCCCCTAGGTTATCTTCAATGTCAATGCACATGCGTACACACTCTTCTATAGTCCTAGGGTCCTTCAGATACACATAGGATCTCAATTTCGTACTCAGCAATCCATCAAGGAATAAGGCTACTTGTTTAGCAGATGTGGGTAGTTCCGAAATAGGGCACCTTTCAAGATATTGTCTAAATCTTCTTCCGGCCAATCTAAGAGTCTCTTGGGGGGTCTGTTTGAAGCTGTGAATCAATGAGGAGGTATTGTGTCTTATGCCGCTCTTAGAGAACTCTACAATAAATGCCTCTAGGAGTTGGTCTATGCTCCTGAACTGACGCTCATCTAATGGCTGAAACCATGTAAGTGTTGTGTTCCTAAGGGTTAGACCGAAGGCATTGTACTGCGTGAACAGATCTTCCACTTGTTCAGCTCTCAAGACTTGCTTGAACTCCGCCACATGATCATAGGGATCTCCTGTGCCGTCAAAGTAATTCTTCATGGACTTAACTAGCTGGGTGGGTCTCAAAGTTCTTGTGTGCTCTCTAGGCCTCGGCAGAGGGAATCCATCTACATTTCTTTGGTTCCTGTGGGCTCTATGCATCTCAGGTTCTACCCTATTCGTCTCTGTTCTCGTTCTTTCTCTGCCCACTAGGTTGGCAAAACTTACTTCTGGTCTATCTCTACTTCTGTCTCTTTGCGTACCATGAGCTTGGGAAGTTCCAGCCCCAGGGTGACCATAGGACACATTTGATTTTGGTTGGGGGAAAATGAATTCACCCTTCCAAGTGTAAGCATGCCTATCATTTTCTGTCACCACAAAGATCCGTTCTGAAGCATGATCTAAGTAGGTCACTCTGCCTGGGCTATCCGGATCCTTAAACTCATAGACCATGATATTTCCTATGTCTGTTGGCTGATTAGACTTATACCTCCAAAAGGCTTCATCAGTTTCTCGATTGAGGAGCAACTCTATGCTCTTGTTGTCTTGGGGGACCCATTCAGGCGTGATAATCCTAGTGAGAACTGATTTACCTCGAGGGGTTCTAGGTTCCGCACCCATGTTCCCTTGTTCCAGGTCACCTAAGTCCGCTTCTGAGATTACATTCCCAAAGTCATCGGTCCTATCAGGGTGACTAGTGACTACATATATAGTTCCTTCTTTGTCCAGGTATGCACCATTTTCAAACTTGACAGCTGGGTGTTCTAGTCCAATGGATTGATCAGGGTTTTTAATCTGGACCACAGATCTTCCTAAGCCGTCCTCATAGATGCTAGCACCTAATCGGTTGGTCCTAAGGTACTCCAACTGTGTTTTGTAAGGGCCTTCCACCCTGTACAAATAAGGCACTCTTGAACTTCCCGTAGGTCTGTCCAAGCCTTGAGACATCTCTGACTCACTGGTCTCAGAGCTAGGGTAGTTCGAGTGGTGGCTCAGCTGCTGGGCCCAGGACCTAGCAGTGTGGTTGACACTAGCCTCTGAAGATCTAAGGCTTTGTCTTTCCCTTGCTAAATGTCGTCCTGATCTAAGGTTCATATGCCTATCTAAGTAGCCCAATTCTTTGCCCAGAGTACAACCTCGTTGCCGCTCAATTGGTATCAGTCACTTGATTCTTTTTAGTTATTTTATCACGTTTGAGTTCTTGTCTGATATCACGTCGTCGGAATTCTTGAGTGTTCTTCGTACTTTCAGGTTGATCGTTCCACGTTAGGTTCTTTCCTTTATGTTACCGACAGTACAGAGATTAGATTTTTATCTTGAACTTGGGTTTTTAGGTAGTCTTCAACTTGATAACTGCCTATCGTCGCTCTGACTTACTTCTACCTCTCGTCGTTCTTAGCCTAAGCTATGAATTGACAGAGGGGGTTAAAAGTGTCCAACCTTTTGTTTCCTGCTCGGTTGCCCTTGAGTGCCCAGGAAATGTGTTCCCAAGCTCGCACTTACACTTGCTTAGAATGCCTCTCGATGCTCTGTAAGAGTTTCAAAGTTAGCTTTGAAATTTACATTCCAAAGACAGAACCAATTATTTTCATTCATGTAGCACAAACACAAACTTGCATAGTGATTTTCAAGAAAACAATCCTAAGGACCCCTGACTTTGATCCCCCTGGGTATGGTCAACTTCAAAATACCCTATCTGAAAATCAATGCATTATCTTTATAAAAAACAGTTGAGGGCGCGTAGTATATGCCACGAGCTTTCCAACAAGCCCAAGAGCTCAAAAAATGGATTTCGTATGAAAAAGTTGTGACTGTTCAGTGTTCTAGGGCTACGACAGGGTTCAAACAGGATCACTGTGCAACAGGTTTTCCCGAAGGTGTTTTCCTAAGGCTTCCTCATGTGCCCAAGAGTATAATATTTATGCCCAAAATTAGCCCAACTCTTCAATTAACAATCCTTAAAAAATTTGGCTAAAATTGGCTGTCAATCGCGATGGACAAGGCTGTCAATCGCGATGGACACTCAGTCAATCGCGATGGACAGAGAGTTCAGTCAATCGCGATGGACACCCAATTCAATCAATCGCGATGGACAGGCAGTCAATCGATATGGACAGAGACTTCAGTCAATCGCGATGGATGAGGGGTTGAGTCAATCGCGATGCACAGGCAGTCAATCGCGATGGACAGGGGGTTGAGTCAATCGCGATGGAGAGGAAGTCAATCGCGATGGACAGAGACTTCAGTCAATCGCGATGGACAGGCAGTCGGTCGCGATGGACTGAGACTTCAGTCAATCGCGATGGATAGGCAGTCGGTCGCGATGGACTGAGACTTCAGTCAATCGCGATGGACAGGCAGTCGGTCGCGATGGACTGGCAGTCAATCGCGATGGACAGAGCTGTCAATCGCGATGGACAGGGCTGTCAATCGTGATGGACTGAAATTTTGCAAGATTTTCAAAAATTTTAGTGGGAATGTGGTGTGCAGGGTCTCTAGTCCACTGTGGTGCACTCAGATTTACCAACAAGTGAAAATTTCTGTCAATCGCGATGGACAGAAGGTGGCGACTGCGAGACAGTTTCGTCGAGTTCCGTACCTGCGCGGGAAGCTGGAGATGGTGATGTGACCTGTACCTGCAAGATAGCTCAAGAAACATGCAAAAACAGCACATGCAATTTCGCTCTCTCGCTCTCTCTCACAAGTGAAATGAGGGAAATGAGGTGGAGGTGGGGATATAGTCAAAAAACTGAAATTTTCGTGATGATGGAGATGGAGGTGGGAGATGGTGATGATGATGATGGAAATGAAGATGGTAAAGAAAGTAAAAGAAAATCGATGAGAGTGAAGAAAATACCTACAACTCCAACGCGTCAACTCTACGTCTTACCATCACACGCTCGTCCTCAAAGCTCGATCCCCGGCAACGGCGCCAAAATTTGGTGTAGCTCAGTGATGAGTAGCACCTCCTTTAATGTCAATCCGGGAAGACGTGAGGATGGTATGAAGACCTCGAGCAAGTGGCGGCACAAGTGCGTGAGTGAGAAGCACACAAGCATGCACACACGTACACACACACGCGCACACACGGCAAGACAAAGAGGGAGAATCAATGGAGTTCTTTGGATTACTTTCAAAAGCTCTTACAAGTTTGTTTCAATTACAATCCAACCTCAAAAATGAGCTCTCTAGCTCTTTTTATAGTTTTTGACTAGGTTTTGGCCCTGTCCAGACCTAGTGTCCGGCCTAGTTAAAAATTAGGTTCCAGGGCCTATTTGAGGGCTCAAACGATATCTAAAAAATACGAAATTTGGCAGGTAGATACTTCTAATGCTCCTCAAGCTCAAGGACTCCTTGGCTTGCACAAAATGGAGCTACAAAAATATGAAATGGTATTTACAATGATTGTTAGTGATAAGAATCACTGTTACAAGATTTGAGAAAAATTGAAGGGCCTATCTGCCAGATTTGCGTCGACTACTTTGTCTACTTACTCCTTCACTTTGTTCTGACTCTCTCCGCTGACTTCTTTGTCTAGTCAGTCCTTGGGTGCCCTGGCTTCCTTGTCTAGTCAGTCCTTGGGTGCCCATACTGCTCTCAACACCGTGTCACTCAATATGATAGTCTTCCTTGGAGTGATTTTAGAAAGGAGATGCTCAAAGAATTCTATCTTGAAGATTATAGCCAACATAATCGGGATGGATTCTTACGATGGGTCAATTCTCCAAAGCCTAGTAGCTCTATTACTCACTTACAAAATGAGTATATTAGACGCTATGAACAACTTCCTGATGAGGATAAGATAACTTTGGAACCTGATCTTGTGATCAATTTTCTTAAGCTTCTTCATCCTGAAACTCGTAGGGAAGTTGAACGGCGATTAGAAGAACCAGATAAGCGCTATGGTCTTACTGACAATTGGCAAAAAGTGCGTAAAGTAGTAGAGGCTGTAGCCCATAGACATCAAAGACAATCCATGCTTTATGAGCAAACTAGTCTTCCTCAAGCTAGCCTTCCACAAACTAAGGAGCAAGTTAGAGAACAATCCCATGCTATGCTTTTTGACTCTACTCCTATTCCTCAAATGATGGAGCCTACTCAAGGTTTTAAAGTAGAGCCAAATAAAAGTGTAGTTGAACAATCTCAAGTGGATATTCTCACTAAGCAAATGGAAAGTCTTATTGCTACACAATCCAATTTGGCCAAGACTATAGATGCTTTACAATCTAGTTACACCAAAACTTTCCAAAATCAAATGAACCCAATGACTTTTCAAGAGCCTAATCAACATGTTATAGCTACCAATCAAAATCCACAAATAGCTCCTACTCAAGCATATCAAGTTCCTCCAATGCATAATCCTTCAATTCAAAATCCTCATCCTCATGTACAAAATCCTCAAATGTATCAAAACATGTATCCTCAAGCTTCTCAAATAGCTTTTCAAAATCCTCAAAATCAAAATTTTCAAAATCATCAACCGTATAATATGGAAGCTCCTCTTGCACCTCAAGTACTACATGTTGCTCCCCAAGCTCCTCAAATACATCAATTGCATTTTCAAAATCCTAATTATTCTGTTCAAGCAATACCTTATCAACAAAATCCTCAATTTCAAAATTTCCCACCACAAGTTAATCAAAATCCTCAAAATCAAAATGGTTTTGTGCGTGGCCCTCGTAGGTGTCCTTGGTGTGATTCGTTAGAGCACTTTTTGAGAGATTGTGAATTATTGAAGGTTGCTAAGGAGCAACGACTAGTAATAGACATAGACAAGAAAATATGTGACTATCGATCTAGGCTACCTTTGCAAGGAAATTATGGTAAGGGAGGAATGAAAAAACATTATGAAAATATAACCATAATGGACGTAGGAACTAGAGGAGTGAAACTAGAAGCTCTTGATGAACAACAAGTAGAATCAAGTAAACCCACAAAGGAAGGTGATTTTTCCATAGAGGCTTTAGTAAGAGCACGGGATGAGATTAGGAGAATAACGGCTTGGGAGTCACCAATAGAAGATCAATCTCTTATTTCTCACATATCCAATGTAGAAGAAAAACGAAAAAGAGATGAAGCTGAGCCTAGTGAAAGAAGAGTAACACGAAAACAAACCTCAGAGGGAATAGAAACAATCATAGAGCAGGGAGAAACATCACAATCCAAAGATAAACAACAAGAATCACAACCCAATGAACAAAAACAAGAGGAGAAACAAAAAGGGAAGAAGACAAAGCAAAGAAAAACAGAACCAAAGCCTTTAGATAAACAAGAACAATCAAAACAAACTGAAGACCAAACACGAGAACATGAACAAAAACAAGACCCTGAGCAAAAACAAAAGAAACCAAAGAGAAAACCTAAAGCCATCTTGATTTCAGAAATTGAGAGAAAAATAGATCCTATGGAGATTTTAGATGACATTTTGCTTAAGAGTCAAGTGACTATGTCTTTAGAACAAGTTTTCTCTATTGCAAAGCCTGTTTTTAAAGATAACTTTATCGGCCTAATTAAAAGGAAGAGGTTTCCACTTAATCTAGATACTGAGATGCAAGATTCTCTAGATCAAGATCAAGCTATGAATGAAGCCTTAAACTTTGATGAATCTGATGAAGAGGACTTTGATGATGATGAAGTAAATGTTAATAAAAATTTCTTAGGACCTATTCAACCTGACCATGAAAATCATGAAAACAATCCTGAAAGCCACTTTAAAAGAACATTTTGGTCTAGAGGTACATCAGAGATGCATGTTAAAATAGGAAATGATAAGAACACTATCACTGTAAATGCATTAGTAGATTCCGGCTCTGAAATCAATGTGATTTCAAGAGAAGTCTATGATAAGTTTCGATGGCCCATAGATAAAGATTGTGGATGGCGTATGAGAACTGCAGATAATGGTGTAGGTACCCTGTATGGAGCTTGTGCTAGTGTGCCCATATCCATAGGAGGAATCACAGAAGAGTTTCACTTTTTTATTCAAGATAATTGCTCCTATGAAGTTCTCTTAGGTCAACCCTTTATTTGTGAGAGTCGTATGGAAACTAAAGCCATGGATGATGGGTCTACCTATGCTAGATTTAAGTCTAAGGATGGAATGCAATCACTTCAAGTCATGACAGTAGGAGTGAATCATCCTAGGAATCGATTGTCAATTAGAAAGAAACCTATTGTTACTCAGGGTCACGAGCATGCTTGTAGTGATTGTGCACCTCGATTCATGTTTGGAGCTACATATGATCAAAATTTCGGATAGAATCCATTGTTGAGCGGGACAACAGTGGATATTGGTTTGACATCTCTCATCCAACCAACATGTACAATAGTTTGTCACTTTGTTTTCCACATTCTAGATTAGATTTTCTTCATAAGAGTCAATTGTCCAAGTCTTTTATCCAAAAAACCCAAAAAAATTATAAAAATATCAAAATCATGGAACATGATGAGAACATTGAGCATGTGATTGAAACATCTCATTGTTTCTCTACTCTTGAGGAGTTAGAGTTATGTCTTCAACAAAATTCTAATTCCCATATTATTCTTCTTTCTTCCCTTGATGAGTATGCTCTAATCCAAGAGTATGCTCTCAATGTTGACAAGTGCTCAAAATTTAACCAAACACATGATGCCTTGGTTGAAACAAAGTACAAAACTGTAGACAAAAAAATCAAACCCATAGCTCAACCGTTACCTCAAGGAAGTAATGAAAAAATTATTGATGTGAAAAATGATCCAATTCTTCGGGATAAGAAAAACATAGGACATACATTCACGGATGAGACAATCAAACAAGTGAAAATTGGTAGAGATGATGACTTTCTTTTGCCAGCAGAGAGAGATAAATTTGAGAGAGTCATTCGTAGCCATGGAAAAGCCTTTACTATGTATCCTCATGAGATCGGTTGTGTAGATCCTAAGCTAGTCGCACCCATGATAATCTTTACTATTCCACATATTCCATGGAATCTTCGTCCTATACCTGTTCCAAAGGCTCACTTACCTGAGCTAATGAAACTACTTAAGGAGAAGATAAACATGAGAATTTTAGAGCCATCTTTTGCACCTTACTCAAATAGATGGTTCACTGTGCCTAAAAAGAATGGGAAACTACGTTTTATTCAAGATCTCCAACCCGTCAATAAAGTCACCATAAGGAATGTAGGAACAGGACCCATTGTAGATGAGTTTGCTGAATCATTTTCAGGACATTCTATCTATTCAATGGGTGATCTATATTCTGGATATGACCAATTCCAATTAGCAATTGATAGTCGTGACATAACCACAATGAAAACTCCTTTAGGCTTAGTGCGAATGTGTACTTTACCTCAAGGAGCGACTAATTCTGTGGCTCATATGATGAGTGCTATGAATATGGTCTTACATGACTTTATCCCTCATATAACTATGCCATTCATTGATGATATTCCAATTAAAGGGAGTGAGGAACGTGTAAAGGACATTACTTTAGATTCATCGGGATGTCGTAAATTTGTTCTTGACCATATCTCTGATTGTGAAAGAATATTTCAACGATTTGAAGAGGTAGGTCTCACATTTTCCATAGAGAAATCTGTTTTTGGTGTCAACGAGGTACTTATTGTTGGACATTTATGTGGCCATTATGGTCGAAAGCCATACCCACAAAAAGTTGATGCCATTAGCAAGATTTCTGAAACATGTAACAACGTGAGTGAGGTACGTAGATTTCTTGGTGCTTGCATCTTTTATGTTATTTGGATCCCTCACTTTGCTCATGTTGCTGATTGTCTTTATGACTTGTTGAGGAAGAAACGAAAATTTATTTGGACTGACAAACACACTCAAGCTATGCGTAAATTGAAGAAATTATTGCTTAAAGCTCCCATCCTTAAGCGTGTAGACTATTCTGCTAACAAACCTATTATATTGACTGTTGATACTAGTCCTATTGGTATAGGTTGGGTCATAAGTCAAGATGATAGTGAAGGGAATAGATATGCAATTAGGTTTGGTGCCAAAATTCTACATGAAACACAACGAAAATATCCACAAATCAAACGAGAACTATGGGGTATGGTAACAGCTTTGAAAACAGACAAAGAATATTTCATTGGTGCAAATGTCAAAGTTGAGACTGATTGTTTGCCTCTCATTGGAATGATAGCCAATTGTTCATCTCCTGATATAGCCATGCTTAGATGGATCTCATATATTAAGTTCATAAATCCTGAGTTAGTTCATATTTCAGGTAAGTCAAACTCAGTTGCTGATATGTTATCGAGAGCTAGATTTGATGATGATCTTGAAAGTGATCTAATAAAGAATGTGAATTTAGTTGACTATGTTCCACATATATATGAGTATGAGAAATTTCATGAGTCTGAGTACGAAGATGAATGGAGAGACATAGGAAAGTATCTCAGTACACTACAACCATTACCTAGCTGGACTACGAATAGATTCCGTAACATTAGGAAACGAGCTTATAACTTTTTCCTATGTAATGGTTATCTTTGGAGACATGCTAAGGGTAAGGTTAAGAATCCACAACGAGTCCTGGGAAAACGAGGTCTTCAATTGCAAGTAATGAAGGAAATGCATGAGACATTATGGGCCGGTCATAAAGGATTTTTTGGAACATATGAAAAAATTAGAAGTACCTATTATTGGCCTAAGATGTATGTTGACATTAGTAGCTATGTTTCTACATGTTCTACTTGTCAACTTCATTCATCAGTCAAACATAGAGATCCGTTGCATCCTACTTATCCACCTTGTATTCACTACAAGTGGGTAGTAGATCTTGTAACTATGCCTAAAGGTATTGACAAAATGCGTTACATTGTACTTGCAAGAGAAGATTTAACTAATCATGTAGAGGGACGTGCACTACGATCTAATACCACTTACAATGTTTGCAAATTCTTGCTTGAAGATGTCATAAGTCGCTTTGGGTACATAGAGAAAGTAGTTGCCGATCGTGGAGAGTTAAATGCGAGAGAAGCTAAAGAGTTCTTTGAGCGTCACGGTATTCGTTTGTCTCTCACTACTGCATATAACCCAGAGGCCAATGGTAAAATAGAGAGAGGGTATCCACCTATTGTGAAAGCCATATCTAAAGCATGTAATGGTGACATCAAACAATGGCCTAAATTCTTACCTTTTGCACTTTGGGCAGATAGAATGACATGCACACGTACTACTGAATATATGCCTGCTGAACTCATGTACTGTCAAAAACCATTGTTTCCAATTCAGTCTCATATTTCTGCATGGTCAAATTTTCCTTGGTCTGAAAACATGTCTACTGATGATTTTTTGAGTTTGCGTATTAAACAGTTAGAACAAGGTAAATTAAGACTTGATGATGCTGTTGAAAAATTAAGAGAATCTAGAATGAAGAACAAGCATTATTTTGATAAAACTCATCGATTGCGTCCTAAGCCAATTGAAGTAGGAGATTGGGTGCTCATTTATGATAGTACATTTGACTCTCAATATGATGCACGCAAAAAGCTCACTCAACGGTGGTTTGGGCCATACATAGTATCAAAAGTCAACAACAATGGTACGTATGCTCTTTGTGAATTAAATGGTGTTGCACTAAAAACTTTGATTGCAGGTAAAAGGATAAAGTTATTCAAGAAGCGTGATAATGACGAGTACATTTTGGATGAGGACATTGAAGAAGATGACAACAATGAGGCCGATTCATAAACAGGAGTATCCATGTTATAAAAAATATATATATATATCATTAATTTTCAAGTTCATGTTGCTTTGTTTTTTTTCAAGTTCATTCTATTTTTTTTCCATGCTTGTTTCATGCATGTTTTTTTTCAGTCTTTGCATTGCATTGCATATCCACATCACTTGAGTCAAAAAAGGCAAATGATGATTTCTCTACTTGTGTAAAATTTTATCTTAAGTAGTAACTTATCTACCAAGAAATTGTTTATAATCTAGGATTGTGGAAAGATAGGAGGTTTATTTTGGTGACCAGACTTTCATATATAAACATGCATATGTATCCTATATCGAAAGCATAATTGTTGAAATCCTAGCTCCTGCTATTGCATGTTTCTACATCCTTAGTCCATCTCACAGCACTTGTATCAGAGTTTAAACGACTGTTCTCCGTCATCAAAAATGGTTGTACCTTGTATCGGGGTTTAATTTTTCCCCGTCATCAAAAAAAAAAAAAAAAAAGTTGCTACATGTTACCAAGAAGTTTACACTTTCTTCCACCCAAAAAAAGTGATCGTAACCATAAAGTTGCCGAATCATCATCATCATCAAAAAAAAAAAAAAAAAAAAAAAGAGCAAGCCAAAGGAGGATAAAGAGGCATAGTAGAATAAATCACGGGCTATATAGGCAGATTTATGCATTAGTGGAGTTTAGTTAGATTTCCTTGCATGTTATTAGAGAAAGAGCATATTCATATTTATGTAGGAAAGGAGTTGATCTAAAATAAGCTAAAGATGAAAGATGTTTCTTGAAAATCCTAAATCTTTGTTTATAATCATATTTAAGGTAGATTGCTTTATGAAAAAGGTACAAAATTTTCTTCAAGATGAGAGGAACTGATGCTTAAAACGACTCAATACATCCACTTCCACTTCATATTGATGCTTGTTTTTTTTCTTTCTTGTTGCCAATGTTGCTTGTTCATTTGCATATATGTTGCCTATTTGTTCATGCATATTCATGTTGCCTGTTTCAATTCTTTCTTTCATGCAAATTTTGCTTCATGTCACGTTACCTACTAATTCATGCATATAATCAATTTTCCTTCCATGTTTCTTATGTTGCCTATAAAAGAATTTGATGCCTGGAACATTTTGTTTTTCACAGATGCTAGAGTGGCGCTTCCGGAGGAATCGCAGGTTTAGTGGGGGCGAATGTCGTCGAGATTTTCTCTCTCCTCTCACTTGTGAAGGCCTACAAAAAACATATTTGGTGAAGGTAGCCAGAATTCCCCGAGAAGTCCAGGATGCATCAAGGATGTCAAAGGAAGGTCACATACAAAGTTTCAAAGAAATCAAGAAAGTCCATGGTAGCGGTCAAAGCTGGTCAAAGCTGGTCAAAGTTGGGAAATTAGGGCAAAAATTTCATTGTCACCAAATTAGATGAAAATCCATATACTTGTAAAGATTGTCAAAGGCAGTCTATAGCCCAAATTTCAGCAGAAAATGGATTTTGTAGCACATTGATATGCTATGTTCATTTTGTAAAAATGTAATTTTTCTAGTTTGACCCTACAAATTCTTGTATAGAAAATTATGTTAGCCATATGGTTTGGCATGTGTAAAGACCATATGTGGCTACATATTTGTATAAAGTTTCAAGGCTATCCGAGCTTCCTAGACACCTTAATGCCACCTTGCAAGCTTCCAAATGTAGTCAAACTTGTACAAGTTAGATTCAGATGGGAGTTTTTTCTGCATATTCCTGAAGGAGATCTTTGGAAACATAGTCCTACAATGTTTCATCTTCATCAAAGCCTATTTGGAGGGTCAAAGAGTACAAAGTCCAGTTTTCAGGATCACCGCAGTTTTCTAGTTTAAGAAAATTGAAGGCTTGAATGTCTGCCACATGTCAAAATATGATTGAACCATGCTGTACGGTCAAGATGAGCTCATATTCAAGGGTGGAGATGCACTAAAGCATAAAGGAAGGAGGATCCACAAATTTTTTCCATAAAAGAAGACCTTTTTTACAATCAAAGATCAATAATGCAGCATTTCTCCAAAAATAGTGGCTTATCTTATCCGAATTGATGTCAGCACTGATCCGACGGTCCAGATCATCCCCAGATCCAATGGTGGAGAATCAGGGCGCCTAAATTTCACTCCTTTACACTAGATTTGATAGAAAGAACAATTCCAAGCCATTGATTTGATTAATCAAATGGTTGTAATCAAAAGTAGTGATCCTAGAGTTGAGAGTTGATTTCTCTAGATCCAAGGGCCCAAATTCATTCAAAAAACTATATAAACCCCCCTCCAAACTCCTAGAGCATCATTGTTAGGCATCCATAGGGCTCATGCTATCTTACGGTTTCCTTGAGACGATCACCCTCGGTTGAGCGAGGGAGGATCCAAGGTGAGCTAGTATGAGTATAGAACCTAGTTTCAAATTTAAGTTAGAACTCCAATTTAGGATAGGCTCTTGAAACCAGCATCTCTATCTTGACTCACCCTCGGTGGAGCGTGTGAGTGAGTTAGAGCTGATTTTAATGAGTCTTAGACTTCTTTAGTTAGACGTTACGAGCCTAGACAGACATAGGGTCACTGGAGTGGAACTCACCTTCTTACGTGTGACATTCGGTTGAACTGTCATGGTTTGAGGGTCGGAACCACCTTTGATCAGTAGACTGCTTAGCATGACGTACCACGACGATATTTTACATGTAACTTAATTCAAATCCTTTTAATTCATGTCACTTGTCACTTGTCTCTTGTCTCCTCTCTCAGTCTCTTAAGTATTTTTACATGTCTTCTATTTCTTCTATGTGTGAGAAGGCTCCGCAGTATTGCGTTGAACCAGTGAGGCTGTTTCTTTGAGCTTGTGAGTAAAATCCATCATCATAATTCACTTGCATGCATATAATCCATACAAATCCATACATATTTATTAGTTTCTGAAAGTGTATAAGAAGCTCCAATATTGGACCATTCTTCCTTTCGAAACTGATTTATGTGTAAGGATTCCATCTATTCTCATCATGCATACATATCATCCAAAGAAGGCTATACATATGGATTAGAATTAGGAAGTGTTTAAGAAGCTCCTCCAATGGACCATTCTTCCTTCCAAATTTGATTCGTGTGTATGGTTCTCTTTCATTTTTATCATTCATGTCATCAATCTAACTTGCACACCTACATTCCCATTCCCATAATTATTTCAACATCTCTCTCTTCTCCATACTCAACATTAATTTCACCTTCACATCTTTAAACCTTCCAACATTCATTAGCTTCATACACCCTGTGTGTGCCACGACCGGACCCGATCCACCCGGATTGCGATCACCTCCACACCGCTCCTCCCCTCCGCCACCCGCAGCAGCCCCCCGCCCCCTCCGCCATAACCCCCGCTCCCCCCTCCGCCATAATTCCCCTCCCCTCCCCCGCAGCCCAATTCTGCCCTACCCCGCCCCTCCTAGTCCGCCCCACCCCGCCCCTCCTAGTCCGCACCACCCCGCCCCTCCTAGTCCGCCCACCCCGCCCCTCCTAGTCCGCACCACCCCGCCCCTCCTAGTCCGCCCCACCCCGCCCCTCCTAGTCCGCTGTGGTCACGATTTGAAGCCATTGCTTTCGGCATAAGATGTTTTGAAGAGGCTGAACCGCACCATTCGGGATTGCTATCTTAATATGTATGCTACGAAGAAGCCGGACAAGGTCGATCCAAATGAAGCTCGCATTGCAAAGTGGACACGGTGTGCCCTTTCAGCTGAGACCTTGAAGCCGTCGTGTGTTATTGATCTGCTTGGCAATCTCTACAACAAAGAAGCCCTTGTTTCCGCCTTGCTTACCAAAAATATGCCACCAGAACTAAAGCACATCAAAGGCTTGCGTGATATGATTCCCATATATCTCACGTCTGTGTATCATCAGATACTAAGTTCCAATGCCCTATCAGTGGTCAAGAATTTAATGGAAAGTACAAATTCTATGTTTTACGTGGATGTGGCCATGTTCTAAGCTGGAAGGCACGTGAAGGAAGTTTTTGGACGCAAAAGGAAACTTGTGCATCTATTTCCCTGTTTTTTTTTCTCTTCGGAGGGGGCAATTCCAGAAGGTAGGTGTCATCAGTCGAGTATTTGCAGAAGCTCATGCAACCCATGTTGGGGATGTTGGGGCAGGCCTAATCGCGTTGAGTCTCCACGGTTAGCCTTTATGTCATTCTCAGGCGCGCAGGACAAACGGAAAACAGCAGCATAGCCGCCCTCATCATCTATAACACCAACGACAAATGCAGTCTCAAGAGCAGCTTCAGCTGCAGCAACAACAGCAGCAACTCCTTAAACAGCAGCAGGCCATTCTTCAGCAGGCCATGCTTCAACAACAAGCTGCTTTGTACAATCCGGGCCTTTTTGCCGCCATGAATCAGGCTGCAAATTGATACGAAAGGAGAAGTCATCATATGGCTTTGTTGACTATTTGGACCATCGCTCTGCTGTATCTGCCATCCTAACACTCAACGTGCGAAAATTGGGAAGCAGGAGCGAAAAAGGCAACCCTGCGCAGAAGATCGGTGCTTGGGTTTAACAGGTCTCTCTTGCTCCTACGAAAACTATCAGTTTCGTCTATGCAGTCGAAGATATTGTTCTCGCTTCCTGAAAGCTCCACCATACATAGCTACAGGTCGAAACGACTTCTCAAATATATATTTTTCGATACCCTCTGAATCTCTGATAATCACCATTATCACCTTCGTAGCATCAATATCGTACCTTATCAGGCATCTTCAACACTGCGGAATTCTTTGTACTCAACGAAAGGTACTGCCGCGAATAAGAGTTTCTAGATCGCTTATGATCATTTCTTCGTGCAGTCGGTTGCTGCGTCAGGATTACATTGAGCCAGAAGCTAGGATAAGTCTGCTCTCCTCTTTCCGTGGATGAAAGTTAATTGCAGGGGAAAACATATTCCATTCTGAATCTCAGAAGGGTCCAACCTTTACTGGAGCGATGATTCCCTCAACACGTGGATCTGTTTTCACTGATCTTAAGGCAAGGGAACTGTCCAGTCTCAAAGTAGGGCTTCTGGAAGCTGGATGTATCGGGTTTTGAAGCATATTACTAATGCCTATGCTCATCTTGAGTTGGGCATTCCAACCTTAGAAAGGACTATTGCAAAGCAATCTTCTCGAGTTTCAGGTATCAGAGAAGGCCTACATACGAGCGTGGAGGAATTTGCAGAATGCGTTAGGCTTGAAAGTCGCTGTAGATGTGCGTGAATTGGCTGTACAGTTTGGCTGCGTGAGGCTCGTATCATCTGTGCTGAAAGCGCTAATGGAGTACAAGCAAAGGTTTTTGGCAGGATTGCCAGAGTCAAGGAAAAGCTATGCGGATCTCAGTCGTGGGGTATTTGTTGCTGTGGCATTTTATTTTTGTGCAAAGAGGAATAAGTTTCATCTTCCATGTTGAACCTCTGTTATGACTTGTTGGGACTTGAGAGGGAGAAGATAGAATCACCAAGTGCTGCCAATGTCAAAACAGCTAAAGTATGCCCTTCCAAACGGAAGAAGCTCGATTATGCCAGTTACGTCGGAGGCCTTGATCTACCTGAAGATCAAGTTTCTGAGATTTCTCAGTTGTTGAAGAGATCTAGAGGAGATTGCGAGGAAGGATGTCTACTCTAGTCATGTGGACTGCAGCTGTCAGTTATCCAAACAATTACTGTAAGCGTTCACTTGACTGTAAACGGCCATTTGGTAGTAGGATGTGCATGTAATTGCCAGCTTTGGTACTCTTATGCTGTTGGTTGAATTGTGCAGCTACTCTAGTCTGCAAGTATGCTTGATTGATGAATGCTCGCTTGGTAGTACCGTTCAATCACTTTTTTTAATTGTTTTATGTGATTCTGAGTGTGAGATTCTGCAAGTGTATGGTTGCCAAAAGAGCAAGCAGATCTTTTGCCACATCAATCCACTTGAATTGACTGCGGCGCTCTTCTACACGTCAAATACATTTCGATTCAGCAGACATTTCGATTGCAGCATATACTTGAGAAAACCCGAACAACGTTGTATTCAGGGGACGAAAGAGGGCGGTACTGGAGGGCCATAAAGATAGAGGAGGATCGAAGCCGCTCATATGGATCAGATATTGAGGCTTGGAATGCTGTGGAATGAGTGAAGGGAGGAAATAAGTTCACACTGGAGCATGAAATTCTGATTATTCATCAGAGAAAGCTATGAGGAGACGGATGCAACAGAAACATTTGAAGGACAACGATGGTGAAATTCATGAAAAGAGCTTTGAAGGATTTGCACAGAGACTATTTAGAATTTGAAAGATAAACCGACAGGCAACAAGTTCTTCGATTGGTAATTGATTAATTCAATATTTTATACACGTTTGTCTTCATAAAGTTTTGATGATTGCTGAATCAGTCCTGAATGAGGTCCCTTTTCACAAGTACTTTTTCGTTCTCTCTCTTCGCTTTTGGTTCTTGTTAGGATATTTGAAGTAGTTTTCTTGTTTTGAAGTAGTTGAAAATGCACGACAATCATTATTGATACTTTTTTTTGAATAAGTCTGGAATGGAGAGGGATCTAGGTGCACTTATTTCCAATAGGCTCTGATTGACACTTGTTTGCTACACAGTGCTGAACCATCATTGTGATCCGATGCGCCACAAAAGAAAAAGCCCAACATGATCCACATAAAATCTGTTTCTGTTTTTGGCTGTATGACGGTCATGCACACTTAATTCTTTATGCGTGAACTGCTAGTGTTGACCGGGTCGACTATATATGTTTTCAGTGACACTATGCAAGTGCTATTGCCTCAGGAATGTCATATTCTTTCAGTGGGTTAATCAGTTGTCAAAGCTAATTGTTTCTTGTTTTCCATCCAAAGTCTTCGATGTTTTTATTGCATTGAACTTTTTACTTGGACAGATTCTTGGCTAAGTTGCAAAGTATGCTTATTGGACTTGAAAATGTATTTATCTGCAAATAAAAAAAAGAGAGAAGATATATTAACATATATGGGGGGTCAAAATCACCTCATGAGACAAAACATACAAATATATTGGGTGTTTATCTACTCATAGGACATGTTATTAGGCTGCCACATGCCTGTTAAAGCTAGAAGGATAAGTCATGTCCTGCTTTTGTAAGAAGGATACATTGGCAGACAACTAGGGTCCAACATTCATAGTGTCCTTGGGCTTAGCTGCCTTGCCAAACAAGATGTTTAAAGGCATTCTCATAAGAAACATTGACAAGGTAAAGAATTGTGTCACTTCAATCAGATAAATAAAAGCTATCACAAATGCTTATCCTACTTTCCCCTCCTTTTGTCCAACTTGACGACATACCTGGTGAACCCGACGTGAAAGGAGGGGGTGAATAAAGTATCGAACTAGTTTACTGAAGAATAGAGTTAGCATTCAAAAATTGAGCGATCTAGCACTTTAGACATGGAAGAGATCCTAGCTCAATTCCTACGATTTCAAGAAGAGGATAGGCGTCAAAAAGCCATCCAATCACTTCATGAACGTCTAGTCAATCGGTGTGGCTTTTTCAATGGAAAGAATGTCTCAAAGTTCTGCAAAGAATATGAACTCGAGGCCAAATATCTAGGTGTCGGATTGAGTCCGATGACGGAAAAAGAATTATGTGAAAACTTTATCTATGTGTCGGATTACGACGTGCGAGACCAAATAATGCAAATCAATCAAAGGACATGGTCCCAATACAAAGCGACACTCCTCAAGCAGTTTATGCTAGAGGATCTTGATAAAGTAACTCGTAGATCTTTCCTGAGGTGGGTTCATATGCCCAAAGACCAACCAATTCTTGAGATCAAAGAAGAGTTTGAGCGACAATATGATGATCTTTCTGAGCACGATAAGAGGTGCATAAGTCATGAAAGAGTTTCGTTGTTTCTTCGAACAATCGATGTTAATGCCCGAGAGGAGTTAATTCCACTTCTACAAGATATAGACTCCGACTCAGGACTCACAGAGGATTGGATGCTCGTCCATGAAGCTGTGATGAAATACGTAAAGAAACAACAAACAATAGAGAAATTTTTAAATGATTGGAGAACAGATCTTCAAACAGATGAAAATTATAACCATGTTCCAAGCATTTTACCAATCGTGGATAATGTTCAAGTCCATGAGATTGTAGAGACCCCATTTGGGCATAAAGTAGATATGCATGGGCTTAATATCCATAGTGATGATGGGAAATATGAAGAGACTTCTAAAAGTGTGATTGATGTAACCTCAAAGGTTACAAGGTGCCAAGAGCCCCTAGACTTCTTTACAATGATTATATCTTTAGGTGCCATAAGTGGACAAAGCCCGAAGATGGGAGGATCAAAGGAGCAAGTGGAAGCTAATCAAAATCAAACCAAACTAAACCAACATCAAACCAAACAAACAACAAACATAAAACAAAACAAAAACCAACAAAACCCAACAAGAAATCAAGATGAAGCTTCCTCTACTCCGATAAACTCCTCACATCGAATAAAAGATAATCAAACAAATCAAGAAACATATCAAGATGCAAACAAAGAGATAGAGATATCTAGAAGGCTCATAGGTGACCAAATGGAGATAAAAGATGAGATACAAATAGAGAACCTAATAAATATGTCTGAAGATCGAGCTCGAGATGCTTCCTTACATGATGACATCGGGCAAGATGTGGAGTATGATTGGATGTCACTTGATGGTGATGATCCTTTTCTAACACAAGATTCGGATAGAACTTTTGATCTAATGACTGAATTACATGAAGGAACTCTCGTGGAACATGATGTTGAATCTAAGGACCTGTCAATAAAAGATCCGATGGGTAAGAAAATGGATATGCAGAAATCCACATTATACATGCATACAGAGATGCAAGAAAATGAACCTACTTATATGAAGGAGGACATGCAAATAATGAGTCCTCTAGAGATTGAAATGTGTGATGACGAAGATGAGTATGATGCTAATCTAGAGGATGTACAAATGATAAGTCCTCTAGATAGTGATGTGTATGGCGATGGTAATAAGCATGATCCTAATCCTACCGATAGTCTAGATCAAGATCAAGATACTGATATTCTCTTGAGCGATGTCGCATTGGACAAAGATCCTACACATAAAAAAGAGGATAAGTTGGATGGAGTTCAAAATAATGATATGTATGTAAATGATGCCACATTCCATGAAGAGAGAAATATGAATGAACATGAGGAGGATGAGAAAATACCATTGATCATTCCTCTAAATACTGATATGTATGTCAAAAATAATCATGTTGAGTTGAGTCCACACGCTGAAGAAATTGAGCATAAAGTGGCATATAATATAGTATATGATAAATCTGATGCATGTATAGCATTGAAGAATATCCAATGTAAAACTATTGAGTCAAATGATTGCAACGATGAAGCTCAAGTTGATTTGGATGCGTATGTTGAGATTCTCATACATGATGAGATTCTTGAGCAAGAATCAGTGATTGAAGAATCAATAATTGAAGAAGGTGAAATAGGTACATCCTCTGAAGAGAACGAGAAAGAATTGATGGAGATGGATGTAGAATCCTGTGATGATATTTTGGATAAAGAAATTGAAGATCAAGATTTTTTTGATTATGAGGATATGGATTCCATTCACATTGAGGGAGAAATATTCTGGGAACATAACAAAGACAATGATGAAGAGTTCCTGGAAAGACTAGAACAAGAAGCAGATACCATAATTAATGGGACTCAAGTAGAAAGGAATCATGATAGATTGGAAGATAAAAATGATTATGTAATATCATCTGAGCATGATGCTCACTTCTATTTGATGAAGGAATTGAATGAATCTAATCAATACGTTTATTTCAATGAAGATGAAGAACATATTCGAAATGATGCAATTGAAGATATTTCCTCAAATGATCCCAAGCATGAAATGAATCAAAATCCATGCTTGCACGGAATTTTTAAAGATGATTTAAGCATATTAAAAATCAACACTCTATATTCATGTGTGTTTGACTCATCAAGAGTAACCTCACATGAGAGGATCATGAATAAAGGAGACTATGCCCAAACGATTGAAACATGGATGTTTGAATTTTCTAAAAGCTATGTATGCCAGTCGAGCCTACAAGGAATGGACGAGCAAATGAAATGGCTTGTCCACATATCCAATCTTTTTAAAAATGATTCACGGATTGATGCGATCCAAAGGTGGCTTGTTAAGAAACACAGTTTCTTTGGTGACCATATATGAAGGGAGATGGGTCTGAAGGGAAAAACCCTAATAAATGAGAATTAATAATATCAAAAGGAAATTTGTAAATAAAAATGTATGTATCTTGTGTTTTTTGCTTTAATCTTAAGATAGATAGAAGAAACCAAATAAAACTAAAAATGCAAGAAATTAAAGTGGGAACACCTATGGTAATGAATGCATGTTGGATGAGTGGTTTGAAGTAAAAAATAATTCAAATAGAGATTTTAATGTTCAAATGAATGAAGTTTTTAATATGTGATTCTTGAATGTGATGCTACTAATTTCTCTTATGTAGTTTTGAGAGCAGGTGTTGATATGGAGTTGATCGAAGATCTAGAGTTTTGAGAGATTGTATAGAGGCAACCACATTTGAGCTACATGCTTATGTTTTATTGCAAATGGTTTTTGAAGTTCTTTCATGGACTGCATATGTATATAATGTCATTTTGATGTGATGTTTCTTATGATTTGTTTAGTTTCTATGAGTGCAGGAATGATCAAGCGAAGCCAACGGAGATGATGACTCAAGAACAAAGTCGTGAAAATCTTTTTCATTAGCTATCGTGCTTTAACCCTGATCTTTTCTTTGCACCATCTTTGAGATGCATTGCATGCCAAATATGCATGTAAAAATATATAGAAACCACGTCTTTGAAATTCCGTAGAAGCACGTCCATCTGCACAATTAGATAGGTAAATATCATTGAAAAATAATAAAGCAAGTTTTGAATGATAAGAGAGAATAGTTCTGAGTAAGGGAGAGTGATTGCATCTGTAAGAGAGTGGAGTTGTGAGTGATGTCAGCGTTGTTTAGATACCATAAAACCCTCGATTTTTCACACCATTTTGTTTCTCTTCATGCACCTAAAACATGCATAAATGAAATGTAAAGAGCACGAGTGATATTTTGGTTAAAACCCATAGTTGCACGATTGATTGCACTTGTATTGAATTGTATATCCATGATGAAAATGTGAGTTCAATTTGAGTGTACATCCTCAACACCGAATTCCTAATACCTCCCTTATTTGCACCATGCTGTTTTTTTATGCACTTAGAGTATGCATATGTAGGGCTCATTACATGGCCGTGCATAGGCACATTTGTTTTAACCCATGCACTTGATTTCACTCACATTTGGATTCTTGAAGACTTGCAGATACCGAGATCGATGGTGGTACATCCGGAGGATGTACAGGTTCAGAGGGGGTGGATGTGGTCACGATTTGAAGCCATTGCTTTCGGCATAAGATGTTTTGAAGAGGCTGAACCGCACCATTCGGGATTGCTATCTTAATATGTATGCTACGAAGAAGCCGGACAAGGTCGATCCAAATGAAGCTCGCATTGCAAAGTGGACACGGTGTGCCCTTTTAGCTGAGACCTTGAAGCCGTCGTGTGTTATTGATCTGCTTGGCAATCTCTACAACAAAGAAGCCCTTGTTTCCGCCTTGCTTACCAAAAATATGCCACCAGAACTAAAGCACATCAAAGGCTTGCGTGATATGATTCCCATATATCTCACGTCTGTGTATCATCAGATACTAAGTTCCAATGCCCTATCAGTGGTCAAGAATTTAATGGAAAGTACAAATTCTATGTTTTACGTGGATGTGGCCATGTTCTAAGCTGGAAGGCACGTGAAGGAAGTTTTTGGACGCAAAAGGAAACTTGTGCATCTATTTCCCTGTTTTTTTTTCTCTTCGGAGGGGGCAATTCCAGAAGGTAGGTGTCATCAGTCGAGTATTTGCAGAAGCTCATGCAACCCATGTTGGGGATGTTGGGGCAGGCCTAATCGCGTTGAGTCTCCACGGTTAGCCTTTATGTCATTCTCAGGCGCGCAGGACAAACGGAAAACAGCAGCATAGCCGCCCTCATCATCTATAACACCAACGACAAATGCACTCTCAAGAGCAGCTTCAGCTGCAGCAACAACAGCAGCAACTCCTTAAACAGCAGCAGGCCATTCTTCAGCAGGCCATGCTTCAACAACAAGCTGCTTTGGCCTTTTTGCCGCCATGAATCAGGCTGCAAATTGATACGAAAGGAGAAGTCATCATATGGCTTTGTTGACTATTTGGACCATCGCTCTGCTGTATCTGCCATCCTAACACTCAACGTGCGAAAATTGGGAAGCAGGAGCAAAAAAGGCAACCCTGCGCAGAAGATCGGTGCTTGGGTTTAACAGGTCTCTCTTGCTCCTACGAAAACTATCAGTTTCGTCTATGCAGTCGAAGATATTGTTCTCGCTTCCTGAAAGCTCCACCATACATAGCTACAGGTCGAAACGACTTCTCAAATATATATTTTTCGATACCCTCTGAATCTCTGATAATCACCATTATCACCTTCGTAGCATCAATATCGTACCTTATCAGGCATCTTCAACACTGCGGAATTCTTTGTACTCAACGAAAGGTACTGCAGCGAATAAGAGTTTCTAGATCGCTTATGATCATTTCTTCGTGCAGTCGGTTGCTGCGTCAGGATTACATTGAGCCAGAAGCTAGGATAAGTCTGCTCTCCTCTTTCCGCGGATGAAAGTTAATTGCAGGGGAAAACATATTCCATTCTGAATCTCAGAAGGGTCCAACCTTTACTGGAGCGATGATTCCCTCAACACGTGGATCTGTTTTCACTGATCTTAAGGCAAGGGAACTGTCCAGTCTCAAAGTAGGGCTTCTGGAAGCTGGATGTATCGGGTTTTGAAGCATATTACTAATGCCTATGCTCATCTTGAGTTGGGCATTCCAACCTTAGAAAGGACTATTGCAAAGCAATCTTCTCGAGTTTCAGGTATCAGAGAAGGCCTACATACGAGCGTGGAGGAATTTGCAGAATGCGTTAGGCTTGAAAGTCGCTGTAGATGTGCGTGAATTGGCTGTACAGTTTGGCTGCGTGAGGCTCGTATCATCTGTGCTGAAAGCGCTAATGGAGTACAAGCAAAGGTTTTTGGCAGGATTGCCAGAGTCAAGGAAAAGCTATGCGGATCTCAGTCGTGGGGTATTTGTTGCTGTGGCATTTTATTTTTGTGCAAAGAGGAATAAGTTTCATCTTCCATGTTGAACCTCTGTTATGACTTGTTGGGACTTGAGAGGGAGAAGATAGAATCACCAAGTGCTGCCAATGTCAAAACAGCTAAAGTATGCCCTTCCAAACGGAAGAAGCTCGATTATGCCAGTTACGTCGGAGGCCTTGATCTACCTGAAGATCAAGTTTCTGAGATTTCTCAGTTGTTGAAGAGATCTAGAGGAGATTGCGAGGAAGGATGTCTACTCTAGTCATGTGGACTGCAGCTGTCAGTTATCCAAACAATTACTGTAAGCGTTCACTTGACTGTAAACGGCCATTTGGTAGTAGGATGTGCATGTAATTGCCAGCTTTGGTACTCTTATGCTGTTGGTTGAATTGTGCAGCTACTCTAGTCTGCAAGTATGCTTGATTGATGAATGCTCGCTTGGTAGTACCGTTCAATCACTTTTTTTAATTGTTTTATGTGATTCTGAGTGTGAGATTCTGCAAGTGTATGGTTGCCAAAAGAGCAAGCAGATCTTTTGCCACATCAATCCACTTGAATTGACTGCGGCGCTCTTCTACACGTCAAATACATTTCGATTCAGCAGACATTTCGATTGCAGCATATACTTGAGAAAACCCGAACAACGTTGTATTCAGGGGACGAAAGAGGGCGGTACTGGAGGGCCATAAAGATAGAGGAGGATCGAAGCCGCTCATATGGATCAGATATTGAGGCTTGGAATGCTGTGGAATGAGTGAAGGGAGGAAATAAGTTCACACTGGAGCATGAAATTCTGATTATTCATCAGAGAAAGCTATGAGGAGACGGATGCAACAGAAACATTTGAAGGACAACGATGGTGAAATTCATGAAAAGAGCTTTGAAGGATTTGCACAGAGACTATTTAGAATTTGAAAGATAAACCGACAGGCAACAAGTTCTTCGATTGGTAATTGATTAATTCAATATTTTATACACGTTTGTCTTCATAAAGTTTTGATGATTGCTGAATCAGTCCTGAATGAGGTCCCTTTTCACAAGTACTTTTTCGTTCTCTCTCTTCGCTTTTGGTTCTTGTTAGGATATTTGAAGTAGTTTTCTTGTTTTGAAGTAGTTGAAAATGCACGACAATCATTATTGATACTTTTTTTTGAATAAGTCTGGAATGGAGAGGGATCTAGGTGCACTTATTTCCAATAGGCTCTGATTGACACTTGTTTGCTACACAGTGCTGAACCATCATTGTGATCCGATGCGCCACAAAAGAAAAAGCCCAACATGATCCACATAAAATCTGTTTCTGTTTTTGGCTGTATGACGGTCATGCACACTTAATTCTTTATGCGTGAACTGCTAGTGTTGACCGGGTCGACTATATATGTTTTCAGTGACACTATGCAAGTGCTATTGCCTCAGGAATGTCATATTCTTTCAGTGGGTTAATCAGTTGTCAAAGCTAATTGTTTCTTGTTTTCCATCCAAAGTCTTCGATGTTTTTATTGCATTGAACTTTTTACTTGGACAGATTCTTGGCTAAGTTGCAAAGTATGCTTATTGGACTTGAAAATGTATTTATCTGCAAATAAAAAAAAGAGAGAAGATATATTAACATATATGGGGGGTCAAAATCACCTCATGAGACAAAACATACAAATATATTGGGTGTTTATCTACTCATAGGACATGTTATTAGGCTGCCACATGCCTGTTAAAGCTAGAAGGATAAGTCATGTCCTGCTTTTGTAAGAAGGATACATTGGCAGACAACTAGGGTCCAACATTCATAGTGTCCTTGGGCTTAGCTGCCTTGCCAAACAAGATGTTTAAAGGCATTCTCATAAGAAACATTGACAAGGTAAAGAATTGTGTCACTTCAATCAGATAAATAAAAGCTATCACAAATGCTTATCCTACTTTCCCCTCCTTTTGTCCAACTTGACGACACCGCACCACCCCGCCCCTCCTAGTTCCGCACCCCTCCGCCTCCCTCCCCCTCATCCACTCCGCATTTCCCCCTCACCTCCTCACATTCCCGCACATGCGACACACACACAAACGCACACACTTCCTCACACATACACACATGCACAACCACACAAAACACACACATCCCTACACACACACCCCACACGTACACAAGCACACACACATACACAATCACACACCCCCATAATTACACACATGCACAACCACACAAAACACACACATCCCTACACACACACCCCACACGCACACACACTCACACACATACCATCACACACTCTCACTCGCACACTCACATGCACACGCACACTCACCCACATACACACATACACCCCCACACACACATGCAACACACACACCCACACACATACCCACTCACAACGACACACACACACACATTTTTGCATATACACACCCACGATTACACATATCTACCTATTGGGACCTCTTCCTTCAGCAAGGCTATGAAGATGGACTCAGAAGTATACCATAATCTAAAGAGCAATTATGGGCAAGACTTTTATCAAGAAGAACCCAATCGTTCAAGCAAAGACCCCTTTGACCAGGATGATTGAAGTATGCAGGTAAAAAGTGAAAGTGGAATTGCCAGCAACCATTCACGGCGACTGCCTATTTTTGTGGATCCAATTCAAATCAAGTGGAATATTTGACCTACCCCTTCAATTTTGGGCAATCCACCGGCGCGTGATCAGTGGACGTGAAGATTCGGCAAGGCTCTCTTGGCCTATTGAGGCCTATAAAAACAAGGGATTTGTGCTCATTTGGGTACACACTTCTTGGTACAACAATTATAGAGATAGAGTGGTTCGTGTATACGTGCAGAAGTCCTCTCTTGCACTTGGTGGTTTCAAGCCTATTGTAGGAGCTACTCTGTAGTGTGTATGCAGAGGGTAGGCTTCTCAGTGGAGGGCTATGAGCACTATAGTGTAAGAGAGTAGCTTGGATTCTTCTTTTCTGTGAGTCAGTGTTGTTGATTAGGTTCTATCCTCTTGCGAAATTCCTTGTATTGTTCTGAGTTAGTCTGCGTATCAGTGGCCCCTTATGCTGATGGGAAGAATCTGTTGTGTTAGAGTTATTTACTTTTAGGGTGGCTTGTTAGCCCTAAGCTTGTGGCTGGTTAGCACAAAGTTTGCACTTTTGAGCATCACTCTGCCCAACCTTGTAATCGCCTGGTTTGAATCAAGAAGTGTACAGTCTTCCTTGGTCATTTGTTGTCCATATTTCCGAAGTATTAACCACTCTGTACAATCCGTGTTATCTACCTGCTCACAGAAATGTTAAAGGGTATACTTCCCTAAAGAGAACCCCCCTTGAGTAGGCGACGTACTGGAAGTGTTAATTTTTAATCTTTACTCTTGTTAAAAGCGGATACCCCAGTACCTCCTCTACAGTTTGGCACGCACGGTGGGACCTTTGCATTTCTGTGAGAGGTGTTTTGCCCTATTGCAATTGCGAATAGGTACATGACCCATACACGAGCAGATAAGGAATCTCTTCGTGCTCGAAGGAGCCTTAACAAGTTAGCAATAACCACGGCTAGTGAGTCTACCTCCCCTCTGTCCTCCCTAAATTTATCTATTGATTTGGGTGCGACACCATTGTCAAAAGAGGGGTATAGGAGAACTCTAGACTTCTCCTCAGATACGTCCGAAGAAACACCACTACAAATGGAGGATCTCTCGCATTTACTCTCCAGATTAAATATCAAATTCCCTACCTTCAAGGGACAAGCCTATGAGGATGCTGATGATCATGTGAGAAGATTCATCTCTTTATGCCGTGGACGAGGTTTGCAAAATAGAGAGGATGCAATGCTGGCACTCTTTCCATCCACATTGGAGGGTCTTGCAGATAAATGGTATAGTCAATATGCAGATGGACATTTCACTACATGGGAGGCTTTGAAGGCGGCGTTCTCACAGACATTCTGACCAAGTGATTCCTCGGAAAGAGCTCTAGATCAGCTAGAGAATTTGAAGCTAAGACCAGGTGAATCCTTTCATGAACTTCACACTAGAACAAAAGCACTTGTTGCACGTCTGCCACATGCCCCAGGTGACTTTTTGGTTAAAAAGTGGATCGAAAAGGCTCTGCCTAGGTCATCTCAGCAGAAGCTTCGTGAATCTCTTAGATTGGATGCGACCCTCAATGATTTTGTTGCAGCGGCATCACGCATTGAAGAAGCAAGGCAACATTTTGAAGGGGATACACAACAAAAGTATGCTGCAGATCTGGATCCTATTGAGCAACTAAGGAGGGAACTGGAAGCATTGAAGATGCAACAAAATCAACAAGAAGAGAAGGTCTTGCCACCACTGCGTCGCACTGATGATGAAGTAGCTCAACTTCGCCGAGAGTTAGAAGATTTGAAGACCACTCAGGATATAAGGAGACAAATTTGGTGTACAATCTATAACAACAATGGACATTCCAATGCTAATTTCCCTATTAAGGTAAGCTGTCAATTTTGTGGAAAAGATGGTCATGAAGCCAGAGATTGCTACTACCTCAAGGGTACACAGCAAAGAGGTAACCCTCAAAATTTGGATTCATATTATGCTAGTACATCAAATACTTCAAATAGAGAGGAGAATCGGCCTGCAAGGCCTAGATATAATAGACCTTTGATGTGCTATCATTGTGGTGAGTACGGCCACATGCAAAATAGGTGTTCTCTTCCAGAAGATGCACCTCCCTGTCAACATTGTCCAGAGGCCAAGGATCATTATACCAAAGATTGCCCAAGAGGTCGTCCTGCTCCAATTCACATGATTGCAGTCTCCCCACCAGTAGAAGGTATGACTACTCAATCCTATGTTGTTTCATCCTCTGCTATGCCCATGATGACCAGAGCTAGGCAAGCAGCAGCAAACCTTAGGGGGGAACAACAAGGAATTCAGGATAAAGAGGAAGAAAAGAAGTCTGGATGGAAGGACCAAGTGGAAATTGAAGGAGCTTATGAAGAAATGACTACTTCTCTAAGGGGCCAACCAACATGTCTACAAGAAAATACTCAGGAGGTAAACATTGAACAGATCTTGAAAGGTATTCATCACAAGATTAGTCTCTATGAACTTATAAGGATGGATTCACAAATAAGAAGTGATTTATTAAAGATTATACACTCTGCTCACTTGGTCCAATCACCTAGTATAGATGGTTTCATGGTTGATTTTCCTCCTGCACCCTTAGCAGACTACCAAAGTTCGAGATTATCAGTTTGTATAAAGGATGAAGCTCTTACATGTGTGATCATAGATGGAGGCTCTGGTATCAATTTGATGCCAGATTTTACAATGAAGAAGCTGAAATTGAACCCCACCAAGTTGGCACCATTCACGGTTACATTGGCAGATCAACATCGGGTTGCGCCACTTGGCATTATTGAAAAGGTATTGATGGTAGTACAGGGTTGCCACTTTGTGTTGGATTTTGTTGTTATTGCACTTCCACAGGAGACTTCCTATCCTTTGCTCCTGGGGAGACCTTGGCTGAGACAAGCAAAAGCTTTGCAAGATTGGGGGAAAAACAAACTATGGATTTCAACAAGCACCAAAAGCCAACTACAATTACATTTGGAAGAGGGATTCGACTCAGGAAAAACCACTGGATATACTGTGGATACTCAGGTAATGCCCTCTATACCGCAAGAAGATGATACATTGTTAAATTGGATGATGGGAAGTGCAGAGTGTTGCACAGTGGAGATTAATGAAATTGAGGAAGAAGTTGCAGATAAGGTAATTACAGGAAAGGGCAATGAAGACCACAAGGTGTTGGAGAATGAGCAATTGCAGGAAAGCACAAGCCTTGAGGAAGCAACCCAGATAAAAGTATCAGAGGTAGAAGATTTTGAACCTAAGGACAGAGAAGATCTTCCTTTCTCATATATACCTCAAGGATGGATGGAAGAACATGTTGCAGAATATAAATTAAACTCCACTCCTGCATATAGTGGAGATGTTTTATCAAACAAGGCCAGTCCTGAGACATTGGTTTAAGAAGTAAATTTAGGGGATGAAGAGAACCCTCAAGTAGTCCATTTGGCATCCTGGTTGTGGCATTATCCTAATTTACTACAGAAGGTAACTTCTTTGCTTTTTACTTACAAAAGTGTCTTCGCATGGTCCTACAAAGATCTAACAGGGATACCAGAAGAGCTTGGGTTACATCGGATACCCTTAGTTGAGGGAGCCGCACCAGTAAGAAGTAGACCATATCGACTCAATCCAAAATATGCAGAGGCTGTAAAAGCAGAAATTACAAAGCTAGAAGAAGCTGGTATAATTGTTCCAGTAGAACATTCCAGGTGGCTTTCTTCCATGGTTATTGTACCTAAGAAAAATAGTGGAAAAATAAGAGTATGTGTTGATTTTCGTGCTTTGAATAAAGTGACTATTCAAGATGGATTTCCTCAGCCCTTCACAGAGCAAGTGCTTGAGGAAGTAGCTGGTCACACTTTGTATAGTTTCTTGGATGGGTTTAGTGGCTACAATCAGATAGTAATTCACCCTGATGATAGGGATAAAACAGCCTTTGTCACTCCCTGGGGCACTTATGTCTATACTCGAATGGCTTTTGGTTTGAAGAATGCACCGGCTAATAGAACGATGTATCTGATATTGGGCAAATGGTTAACAACCTTTCTACGCATTTTCATGGATGACTTTTCAGTATTTTCAGGTACAGATAGAAGGGCAGCAGTTCAAGATTTCCAGGACCATTTGGAAAATCTAAAAGAAATTTTTGAGCAATGTCTCAAAACAGGTTTGAAATTGAATCCTGATAAATGTCACTTTTTGGTCACTAAGGGCACTCTTCTTGGTCACATAGTATCTGCTGAAGGCATAACTGTTGACCCTGCAAAGGTTACAGCTATTCTTTCCATGCCAATTCCACAAAGCCCAAAGGAAGTGCAAAGTTTCTTGGGCCATGCAGGGTATCACAGAAGATTCATTAGGATGTATTCGGAAATTGCTAAGCCCTTGTCAAGGCTTACCAGCAAAAAGATCCCTTTCTCATGGAGTGCTGAAGCTGACAAAGCATTTTGTGAACTGAAGTTGAGGCTATGTACTGCTCCACTTTTAAGTGTTCCTAATTGGTCATTGGAATTTCATGTGCATACAGATGCTAGTCTTCATGCTGTTGGTGCAGTTCTAGCTCAACCATCATCTCACAAAGTGGATAGACCTATCTCTTATGCAAGCAGACTACTCAACCAAGCTGAAAGAAATTATAGTACAACGGAAAGAGAAGGTTTGGCTATCATATTTGCTCTTCAGAAGTTCTGACATTATCTCCTTGGTGTACATTTCATTGTTATTTCTGATCATCAGCCCTTGAAGTATTTGATAAACAAGCCTAGAGTAGCTGGAAGGATTTGGAGATGGTTACTCCTATTTCAATAATTTAATTTTGATATTCATATTAAGCCAGGAAAAGAGCACTACATGGCAGATCAAGTGTCCAGGACGGCAATGAGCGAAAAGGCAACAGGTATTAATGATGAATTGGTGGATAGCAATCTTCTCTGGAAAAGAGAAGACTGCTCCTGAAAACCAAAGCATATTCTCTTATAAATGGAAATTTATATAAATACTGTCAGGATGATATATTGAGAAGGTGTGTTTATCCAGAGGAGGTAAATCGTTTGCTAGAGGCTGCACACAGTGAAGGACACCTAAAGGGGGAAGAATTGGCTCATAGAATCATCCACAAGGGTTTATGGTGGCCTTATATTTTCAAAGATGCAATCAAGTTCGCCAAAGAATGCCACATCTGCCAGAGGTGTGCCCCCGCGCCCACCAGATTAAATTTCCAACCATTGGTCATATCTACGGGATGGCTCCCATTTGAACGATGGGGTCTTGATTTCATAGGACCAATTAGCCCAACTGGGCAACCAGGAGGTAAAAAGTATATTTTGATGGCTACATGCTATGCCACTAAATGGATAGAGGCTAAAGCTACTGTGGACTGCACGGCTTTAACAGTAGCTAAATTTATGTATAAACGTATTTTCTCAAGATTTGGTTGCCCACTGGAAATTACTAGTGATAGGGGCACACATTTTGTAAATCAATTGCTCCAGTTTATATTTGACAGGTACAAAATCTTCCATAAAAAAGCTTGTGCCTACTACCCAAGGGCAAATGGTCAAGCAGAAAGCTCCAATAAGATTTTGATCGGACTACTTCGCAAATTATCTTTTGATCATCAAAGCTCTTGGCCACTAGCACTAATTGGTGCAATCTGGGCTTTCAGAACCACGAAGAGGGGAACCACAGGCGAAACTCCATTTCGGTTAGTATATGGGAAAGAAGCATTGGCACCATTCGAGTTC